>CM075186.1:22844501-23092001 GCA_037577475.1 Chaunax sp. Z400
CTTCAACAGTGAAATAGTTTGAGTGATTCTCAAGAAAGGTGCAAGGAGCGACACCAGAGGCCAAGCAAATCCAATCCATTCCAAACAGGCCCGTTTTGAACAAGCACTGCTCTATTCATGCAAGAAATGTGACATCAGTGGCAACATTTACATACAGGGTAACCGAGCCATTACATCAAGTACCTATGTCTGCTACAATTAGTACAAATAGTATAAGTACAATTGATCACAAAGGTGTGCATTGATGAGTCTGAGAGATAACAGAGTGAGACAGTTTGGCAAAAATCTCATCCCATTACTTAAGTAATGAAATGAAAAGAATACAAAGGATAAAAGTTCCTAAATAGCAAAAGGCACCTCTTCAGTAATTGGTTGATGTGTGTAGAAAGTTTTGTGAAAAAACAAACAGCTTTTAAGTCATGCCCTGGAAATGAAATGTTATGGACACATGGAACACATTCCTATAGCCCCCTCGTCACTTTGTTCATGGTGGGGGATAAAAAGGGACATTTGAATATACTCCATTATAAAGGCAAATATAAGACCAACTATAGTACCATATCCTTTAGTTTTAACTATGTTCTCTGTTCGCATTGTGATCATTCATTTCATTTTTCATTTTCTTATCCACATAAATAATTTGGTTGTTGCACTATTTGTCTGTCTGTAGCACTCAGAGACCTGGACATATTCTTTTGGACCTTTCTTTTTCTTCTTTTGGGTGTGGTCGTTACAGAAGCCGTAGTAAAATGGTTACTGCTGTTGACTTTGTAGTGACGTGACAACACTTCGGCCTGACCACCCCTGAAAGTATCTATAACTTGCATTTCATATGTCTTGTCCTTCCTGAGTTGTGCTAAAATGTAGTCAGGATTCATTAAGGTTAAAAAAAGGTTAAATTAAATGCTGGTTTGTTGTTCTTCATTTAACAAAGCAGGCCAAAAGAACAAAAAAAAAAAATCTGATACAATAAGGAGACATGACTAAGAATCCAAAAAAAAGCCTTTAATGCCAGCTTTGGTATTTTCTTCACTCATTTCGTTTGTTTTTGAGGTTTGATATTTAATCCGAGGAGAGAAGAAATTAACTTGTACTTCCTGTGATTCGATTCTTAAAGGAAGATGTGAGCTGTACTTTTCCTGCTAAAGGGCAGCACTAACAGAAGGCTATTTCACTTACAGTATAATACTGGTGTTACAATCAATAAAGTGAACTAATACTATTAGCAGGGTCCAAAATGATCTGCAGCCAAGGGCCACTGCAAATCCCAGTGGACATTAAATCAGTAAATGTTAGCAGCCAGCCACACCTCCTGCTCACATTTTGTGTCCTTTTCACAAAAGGAGTTCTGTTTCTCTGCAGCTTGTATGTTTAACTTCTCAAATGTTTAATGACGGTTTATGTTCAAAGTTCAATAACTCTTACTTCAATATAGCATTGGACTGAGAAATACACAATTTCAAACCATTGATACAGAGAAAGTCATGGAAGACAAATGTAATTGTATACTAGGAATGCACACACTAGTTTCATAAGAACTGAAGCACATACACAGTACATACACAAACACACAAACAGAGTGCAGGGTGGGGTGTTTTTACAGGAGCCTATAAGAGTTTTAAGGCTTGTTTTAATAATGGCTCATTGAGAAAGCTCTGTTGTCTCAGTCTCATAAGTCTTTACTATCTGGTTGCAGTCTGACCTTGGTTGCTTCCCTGAGAGGAGAGCGACTGTCAGAGACAGAAAAATCTTCCAAGTCTCAAATAAGATCTTTAATCCCCCCAGCAGACGCTGACAAGTGTTAGTCAACGTGTAAATCGCATCATGTCTGTCGACACTACTGTCGATATTACTCAAAGTATGTATTGATCACGTTCAGTCCTGTGGTGCATTTCTGGGGATAACATGCAAATCTAAAAAAAAAAGGCCTATTATGTGACATTTTCATGAAATATATTTTCAATCTCACAATTTGAGCTTAAGTGGAGAAATTTTCCAAAACCTAATCTTCACCTGTGAGATGTGACAATATGAGGTATCAATTTCTGACCTTTACAAAAAATGAAATCCTTTGTTTCTGTTGTTGGTTGTGCATGACAGTTGTTTTTGTTTTTTTCAAATATCGCAAATCAGCCAGGATTGTACAACCTCGATTCCAAAAATGTTAGGATGCATACAACATAAATACATATGAATAGGATCATTTTTCAAATCATCCTTTTGACACATACTCAACTAAAAACATTATAAAGACAACATGTTCAATTTTTTACTTCATCAACTTCACTGTGGACATGTATGTGCTTTAATATGTTTAAAAACAAGACGTTTCGTGAATCTGACCTAGAGACGGGGCAGATTGTAGTTCTAAGTGACTCATAATTGAAGGTATTACAAGTGGCCAAAATCTATTCTTTATGAATTCTCACCTCAGTGCCTTGCTTGGGATTGGGTTAGGGTTTGTCATCTATGGCAAAGGATGTGTCAGATTTTTTGGGTTGTTTTGGGGTAAATAGTAGAAGAGGTGGTCATATGAGCAGTGACAGCCACCATGGCTAAACAAACAGAGTGGCACCATGAGACACGTCACTATCGTAGACAGTACAGAGTGTATTACTGAGGAGAGACCGAGGAAGATTCTGATTAGTTGTGACCTTGTTTTGAGGTGAATCAGTTAATGAGGATGCGTAATACCTTATCAACTTTGCCTCAGCGAGGTGTCATTATCTCCTGTGTACTATTATATCGTGTGCATGTGCACATGGCCAATGAAGCCTTGGAGTACCTGGTAGAGGAAGCGCTGGCTGAACTGGTGCATGGCGCCCTGCAGCTGGCTGCGCTGGCTCTGCCACTGCTGGTAGTTACGCACGGACTCGGCCGTGGGCCTCTGCCATGTGGTAGTTCTAGTGTTGTGGTCCACGTAGTAGTACCTGCCCCGCTGATCCACTCGTTTCTCCCAGCTGGAGCAGGGGGGCAGAAAGAGGGGAGTGAGAGGGCATTTAGCTTTCAACAACATCTTTATTAAGCATTGCAGGAGTGGGTGGTTGTATCAAAAAAACTATGCTGCTAATAGAACCAGCACTGATTTATACTGTAGAGACCAGGAAAAAGAAACAAAGGCAAGAAAAGGAAAGAAAACACACAGAGGAGGGAGACAGAGTGGGAGGAAGAAAGAAGCAAAAAGGAAAGAAAGAGGACGGAAGAGAAGAAAAGATGAAGCTGGGAATGAAGCAGGAAAGACATGGTTAATATTATAATTATATTTATTAATAAATAAATAAAAAGCTTAAAATTTTCCAAAACATCAAAAGGCACCTCTCCAGTCCATAAGAGATGTGTACATAAAGTTTTGTGAAAACATATTGAACAGTTTTTAAGTTATGACCCAAAAACCTTCATTTGAGACAACACCCACAGTAGGACTCCACTTATATTCAAACCGCAATCGTAGAAATGAAAAAATATCATTGATAAAACGTAAAAAGGTTCTAAATAGTAAAAGGCACCACTTCGTGATTTGGCTGTTGTGTGTAGAAAGTTTCATGAAACAATATTGAATAGTATTTGAGATTTGCTCTGGAAATAAAATCCTTAAATAGGGAAAAAGCACCACTTCAGTACTTTTGTTGTGTGTAGAAAGTTTAATGAAATAATATTTAAAATTTTTTGACTTATGCTATGCAAACGAAACGTGACGCACAGGATGACCAGAACCTGTAATTATATCCCCCTCACTTCGTCTGTGGCAGGGGATTATAAAATATTGACATATTTAAAAAAAAAAAAGAAGTATTTAAATGTAACCAGCAACCACTGGCAAATAATCAATAAATTTGATCTGTATCTCCTGAAAATGAGAATAAAGCTGGTGGATATTCACATGGCAGACCTCCCCATTTTTTATTTATTTTTGCTGCTTTATCTCTGGTTTGGCTCAGCCTCAGAAATCTAAAGTTTATTCACTCTGAAGACAACACCATCCCTCAATGACAATGATGAGGGAAAACAATAGGAGATGACAGGTTCTGACGATAACCATAAGCTGTGGTGTGTTTGTGTGTCAGTGCCTACCGGTGGCATTACTCAGAGCGGTTCTTCCCCTGAGACGGGGGGTCTGGACATGGACTGAGATATAGACGGTCTACGCAACCACACACATACACACAGATCTACATGGCTCCGCACACACTGACCCGCTCTCTGCTGCTAATTTCATATCTCTGACTTCAGCGCTACAGAATTTGGAAGAGAAAACAGTGTCGACTTCCGTCTGCTAAGAAAAACACACTGTGCAGATACCAACAGGCTTGAGAAATGCAAACACACACACAAAAGAATAAACACTCATGTAGACCATGGCAACCCTTCCACTGCAGCCCTGATGTTAGAAACACCACGGCCTTTCATAACTAGCTAGAGGACTGCATCTCTGTGACCGTCTTCCTCTCTGGTTTGTTCAACGTGGTTTGAAAGTGGTCAAACAGTCAGGATATAAAACACCAGCCACTGAAATCAACATGTAAGTCAACTCTTAGCCTGGAAGTGTTAAGGATTTTCATGCATTTCAAATTCGCAATGGAAATTCAATAGATTTCTAACAGGGAAATACAGGAGCCGCCCACATTGTCAAAAGGATACAGAGTCTTATTTTAGTCCAGAAACCTCGTCACACAAGCTGGTCTAGTGGTTATGGTCAGTTTGATTCTGTTACTTGTGGTGTATTTAATAATGTAATGCATTGTTGCTACTTTTAGGGTTTAAATCAACCGTTTCTGCATGTGTTTATTTCTTATGGATTTTGGGGAATGAATCTTAAAAAGGTTTTAATACAGGTCTTACAGGTTATCATCCACTGAGGTTGACATGTATGAATCAATGTGTGAGATAAGCGGTAAAATAAACTCCATTCTACTCTACAGTGAACTTTAATTAGTTAGAATTCAAAATCCCTTTACCTGTTGGAAACACATTTCTCATACAGTTGTTCTATTCTCCTTCACACACTTTCTGTATCATCGGTATGACTGGAAAGCCACGCTCTTTTAATTTGCTGGATCCTCCCAGTGGTCCAAGACCTCTAAAAAGACTCAGCTTTGTTGAACCAAAGCTATTAATGCAAACTCACACACGTTCATTGTGTAGTCATTGTACAAGAGGATGTGAAGTAGGGTATTAAAGTGAGAGCTTACATGCTCTGTCAACTTTCTATGCATGAATACATATTTAACTAGACAGCACTCCGAGTGCAAACCTCCACCAAGGCAGCTCAGTTTATCCATTATGTCACTGCATCTAAAAGCAATAGTCCCATGATAGTTTGACCCTCATATTCTGACTCCTTGACCATGAAAACCTACCCTTAGAATTTGGAATCACATTGGTATCATTATTAGTTTGATAGTTTTTCAGAAAAACAATATTTCACTAATGGCGGTTTTCTTAGGGAGCCTACGTCAAATTTGACACCAAACTGAATCAGCACAGTTTTACCTTCAATTTGATCTTAGTTAAAGTCTGTAGTATTTATTATGTGTTATCTCACAGTAGTGAGATGTAGTACAATTAAAAATTGTAGGGAGGATCAAGACCCATCATGTATGTTGAAGCTACGCATCAATATTAGCCAAATTAAGGGACGTAACGCCAACATCCCAAAGAGCGGTGCTTAATACATGTAAAGTGACTATTCTGGAACAAATAATGTTTGTATAAGTCAGTTTGGTACAAGAGCGAGATGGCAGCTTTAAGTTTTTTCACTCATCGAGTCGCTGAAAGGTCTCAAAAACTACAACCAACAGCTCTACTGGCCTCAACAAACCTATAAGATCCAATTAAATAACTTTTCCCTAAATGAACTCTGGACAACGCTGTGATGTGACAAAGAAATGGTCAGGCTCTTGAAAACTGTATGTGCATATACTATATGTACGGGAAAATGTATTTCTAGAGGTCTAAAACTCCCCTTTGCTGAGGTCCTTTTACCATAGTGCTGACATATTGTGTAGTGGTATCTCCAGTCAGAACTGAGCCCTCAAGGTCTATATTATCATGCAGAAGATTCACTTCAGAAACAACAGTCAACAGATTAGCTGACATAAGGATTTTAATAATAAGATATCCCTTTACTCTTGTGGTCACAAGTCAGGCTCAGCTACACGGCAAAAACCCAGGCTGGCGGGTTTCAATGTCTTGCTTAAGGACACTTC
The DNA here is from genome assembly GCA_037577475.1 of Chaunax sp. Z400. Classification (NCBI taxonomy): domain Eukaryota; kingdom Metazoa; phylum Chordata; class Actinopteri; order Lophiiformes; family Chaunacidae; genus Chaunax; species Chaunax sp. Z400. The sequence goes on from CM075186.1 coordinate 22,850,708, forward strand.
AGCAGCATGGATGACTGCAAACACCGGGAATTATTTGGTTGAGAGATAGTATCTCTGACCACTATGCCTCTAAGCTCCCTTTAAAAGGACAAGAAAAACGCTCTTCCCTCTCTGATATTAGCACTAGCTAGTTATTTACTGGAGCCAGGGAAAATCCCAGAGCCCGCAATGGCCTGTCTGAGAGTCTCTACTACGATCTAACTTTAACTCTTTGTACCGGTCATGTCATTAATTATCCACTGTACATAATTTATTTCTTGAAAAAGAAGTGTACAGTGTCCTCACCATGAACTGTTCACATTAAGAATATACAGTAGACCTTTGTACTTCTTTTTAACTCATTATTCATCACCACGTTGCCTGACAGTAATCATTAAGACTCTTATGTCCCGTCTCTATCCAGTCTTACTAAGATTTAAATGTGTGACCAAATCAAACTGAGCAATCAGCTGTAAGACTCAGCTTTTCTTTATTTTGCTTGGCTTTACGACGCCACTGAAATTCCACTTCTGAAAGGACAAACATTCACACTGTAAGGTTTGAAGCACAGCTGTAACTTTGTATACAGAATAACTACTAAAGTCGGTACAAAGCAAAGGGCTACATATGTGTTTAATAGTCAAAGACGTCATGCTGATTAATTAGAGGTGGGACAAATAACGGATGCAGAAATATTTAAGAATTTAGAATTAGCGCCTCGTGATTGTATGCCTCTGCTATATTCATTTCAGTGAGTCATTTCCAGTGAGAAACACAGTCTTCATTTAGAGGCTAAAGGTGAAGAACAGTAATGCAGTGTCAGCAGAACTCCATCAGACAAGTTCATTATTTCCATAAATCAGGATTAGGGTTGGGTACCGTTCACTTCTGAACCAACACTGGTGCCAGTATCTGGAATTCTGTACAAGTGCCAAACTGTCTCTTTTTTTGGATACTTAACTTTCTCTGTAATAACAAAACGGAATTTCATTCGTAAGCAATGTCACCAAATACACAGTAACACCAGCAGCGCTTCAAGGGAGGAAGATGTTCAAAGACCTGGAGCAGCTAGAGAAACTGTTTTCACTCTGAAGCACCTTCTTCTACCTGGGTAGCTAATGAGATATATGTAAAAATGATATATAACTGTCAAAAGGAGCATTAATAACAAACAGAAGAGGGGAGCAACACGCCATCGCAGCATCGGTCTGCCTTATCCAAAGAAGAAGAAACACCGGCCTTGACTGAATTAATATAAATTAATATTAAGTAGTACCAATGTTATTTGGAATCTGCCCTTAAAAGTACAGTGTTCAGTTCCCAACCCTAATCAGGACACCTCACAGTATATTGTCATCGATATTTATCAAAAACAAAGTTGTTTGATTAAAAAGTGGGTTCAACAGCTTGTCAGTGTAACTGTTAATACTGCATATAGCTTTATTGTCAATAATTCTTGTAGACTGAAATATGCAGTGATATACTGTATTAACCTACTACTACTACTACTTGTCATTCACTCAGAAACAAGTATTTTCCATGGTGATGGTAATCATAATGCAAAGTTTTGTATTCTAGAGCAGCACAATGAATCTCTGTTTATAATAACCTGCCTAATTGTTCTATTTAATTTCTAATTTGAAATCTTCTGTTGAAATGTGAATCCAGGTCCAGATCATTTCTGTCCAATCGTAGTCCAGTTGTTGTTTCTGGCTGATGTCATACTATACTGCACTGAATAACAGACGTTTTCTATTTTTTGTGCCATTTCTTTTGGTGTGTTTCGCTTTACTTCAGAACATCTTTTGATATTCTTTGGTGGCTTGAGTCTGAGGGACTTGTGGGAATGCAATATTGAATATAAACACAAAATGTTGCTTTACAGTCTGTTTTCTATTGTTTAACTTTTCAGCACTATCAAAAATCTTGAAAAAGTAACATTGTGGTTGACAGACATCATGGGATGCCGACAAGTAAAGCTTTATGTAAACACAGTATCAGTTTTAATTCAAGAGGCCTTCCTACTGCTAGACTAAAATAAAGCATGTTATGACATCATGCAACTTAGCAGAGACTCTGCAATATATTTGATAAAGAGCAGTGTAACTCAGAAACTTTCCTCAGTCTGCCTTCGGATGGCTTTCATTATTTCAGCTTCCAAACCTTGATTGCTGAACTCAACCCCTCACCACCCCACCCCCAACTTCTAAACAAATTCTGGTGTGTACATCTGGAGCACTAGGCCAGCATTAGTTTGCTAATTGATCCTCTGAAGAGCCATGGCGGCCAGCAGCCAACACAGTGGTGGATGGAAGTACATGTGGCGCTAAGAAAGGACTTTTGTTCTCCGGGCCCCCACGCTCTCATTCCTTGCATGGAAAAACTGAGATGGGGGGATGGAGGTTTGGGGAGAAGGGGGAGTTGACCTTTTCCTAAAAACAGCCTCTCTTTCTCTCTGTCACCCAGTCACACACACTTTGAAAATCAACAAATAATTGGTGCAAGTAAAATGTCTTAAAAGGGCTGGACTCTGGCAGGGGTACTCTGCTCCTGTAATGGTGTACACAACGAGAGGCAGAAAACTGTGTCCTCATTATTATGGCTCAGTACAATCAAACTGGGTGATTATGGACCAATTAAGGTGTGAGTGTAATTACAGTTGAGAATATAATACTTAAAACAAACATAGCAGAAACAAGAAGGCTTGGTCTGGCAACTAACAAGTCTGGAACATATTTTATTTGCACACGTCAAATGATGTGAAGACCCGGTCACACGAGCAATTAAAAATGGGAAAATTTGGAAGCAAATTCAATCAATGTCAATGGATTGATCACAGTGAAGTAAATCTGCACATTTCTTTGCACTAAGTTCAACTTTAATGATGAAACTAGAGGGGGGGGGGGGGAGAGAGGGAGAGAGGGAGAGAGGGAGAGAGAGAGAGAGAGAGAGAGAGAGAGAGCGCGAGCTGAAATTGAGTCGAAAATGAAGGAAGCTATTATAGTGTGTTAGCTGTGTTGCACCATCCACTCTTATCTAACCTCCTTTGTCAGAGCATAAACTCATCTGAATCGAAATGGCTTGCAGACGGTTCTGAGACAAAGCTAAAAAATACATCTTTTGTATGAACTGTGTGAACGTTTCTCATCTTTAAGGACGGTAAATTTTAATTTATCTGTAGGTACTGACATTTTTGCAGCAACAGAACAGTTTGCAGCAACTTAAGGTCATCACCTTCACACATTTAACTAACTGGAAACAATTACAACATTTAAATCCACCAGGATCATTCACCAATTCAACTGAAAAAAGGAGCAAATAAAAACACCCGTCTAAGCAATGAGTTTCAAATGTGCCGCCAGTTCATCAAGATAGATAGATTCATCCATAGATCAGCTGCTGTAATTAGTTCTTCATCCCATTTTGCCAGGGGAACTTAAGTTTAGTTTGGAGACCTCATGTGTGTGCTAGTTTGTTTTCTTTATCTGTGGTCACAGAGTTTCTTCCAGAATTTCAGGGGTGGAAGACATGACTAAGTTTTGAAGCCAAATGTGTTAACTTGTCTAACCCTAGTGTGTTTCACTCAATGCATCAACACAGAAAACACATGTAAAAATGTGACAGGCATACCCCGGTGGCAGTGGTCTCTCCCAGGTTGTGGTTTTGGTGTTGTGGTCGACATAATACACTCTCCCATGAGGCAACACTCGCTGCTCCCAGCTGCACGTAAAAGAAATGGACAAGTATTAGATTGGCTTATAAAAGTCACACATTACAAAATTATTAGAATCAGCTATTTTGATACATTTCAACATGGATTTGATTAAAACTAACAAATCTAACCAAAACACATTCTAGATTATTTGGAGTAATTGATGCCATGAATAAACGTCTCTTAAAATATGTCTAAATCTCCTGCAATTATTCACTAACATAAGTTGTTAGTGCCATTAGTACCCTTGCAATTATGTACCAAATATATCGCATCTATATGGAACAACGTGTCGTTTGTTTTGCTTTGCCAACACCTGCTGATGTGTTTCATGCTTCAACTATACTATCGTTCACACATGAGTAAATGTTGAACTACTGTACTATAAGCATTTCATATCTTAACAGTAACACAGAGGGGGAAAATAATCATTTCATCTAACTCAGCTCATAACAAGTGTCTTGACATTTTGGCTTGTCATCACATTGACAGCTGTGTTAAATGGAACTCTTATTACGCGTGCATACTCATCAGCATGCTGCACCGAGGCACCTAGTAGAGTAAAACTGTAAAACAACGTCATGAGTTCCATCTGTGCAGTTTCCACTATGACAAGTCAAAGAGTCTGCTGTATGTATTTAGTATGCACATCTTTGAATGAGACTTGAGTATTCTGCAAGGTTTGGTACAATTTCATTCAAATTAAATGATTGTAAGAAATACACATCATACAAAGGTCAAGAATGAACTTTAACAAATCCACTTCCATGACAACTGAGCAAATTCCATCTTTTGATGAAGGCCATGTAAAGCTCTGGAAAAAAGCTAAGTCGACCTTCAGCTGAGATTTCTTTGTCAAATTACCATCTATGCTTGTAGCTTTGTATTTTTATTTTCTTTGTATTTTATATTATATGTGGAGTGTAAATGGTTCTTAAGCAGTCTCAGTGAAAATAGTTTCAAACCATGGAACACAGAAACACAGAATCAATGCTATCATAATCAGACACTAAGATGTTTCTGGTCATTGAAATACAAGTAGTAAACAGTAGTATTTCAATATTATCTCTTGTCTATGGACTACAACGCAAGGTTTATTAAGCTTAAAAGAATACAAGCAGAGGCTGTACAACACATTTCAGTGCCTTGTGTGGTTGCAAGTTTACATTTTGGTGAAAGAAGCTTAGTTTACTGCATAATACTTGAAGGAAATAAATTGCATTGCCCCATATTGTAGGGTTGATTGTGAGATGTTTTGATCCCCTTCATCATTACATGCATAGACTCTTACCCTGTTGGAAGTGAGTCAGTGGTGGATTCTGTGGTGCTGTTGCTGGTCTGTTCGTTGCCAGAGGTGGCATTAGGTCCTGGCTCTGATGGTGCGGCCAGACCCAAGGCGTCCTGACCTGGAGAGGGGCTACCACTGCTGCTGGCAGCTGGGGATCGGCCTGACGGAGAGGACGGAGGAGGCGTGTGACGGGCCAGGCCCCAACGACTATTCTCCAGCCCATTAGATGTTAGCTCTACTTTGTCTGAGAGAAGACACAGGGGGAGGACAAAACAGAGGAAACATCAGTGAAAGAGTGAGCTCAAAAGTAACAAACTAACACAAACTAGGATCTAAGAACCTGCTGACTTTAGGTTGGTGATGTCAATCAAACATTTCACAATTTTCACTGTTTATTCGTTACAAGTCGGTTGCATTTACATGCTTTTGAGAAGGTCTAACATCTAAGCTGACAAATAAACACTGTAACATTCTGTAAAAATAAACCAACTGGACAAATAGTAAATCTCTGCATGCATTCGTAGCAGAGTTCTACTGACAAACCTCTAATTAATTCACTTTGCTGAAAAAGTCATCTGTAGTGGCATTAGAATCATATGCTGATATTTGTTAATATAGGAAAGCCAATATTAGCATCACACTCAGCCACGAAAGATATGATACATGTAGTCTGAATCCAGTCTGCATGATTTTAATCAGGGGTAATAGATGGGTTTTGATACCCAGAACAGTTTTACATGCGTTTCCTATAAGGAAATAGATTCTTTGCGTTATGAGGACAACAAATCGTTTTCAGGTAATATGTGTAGGTTGAGTGCTGACCATCGCTTTCACTGCTTCAATTGAAAGACATCATTGGGGGAGATTAGAAAAGATGTTATTAATTTACTTAGTCGTAAAATTATAGTTAAGTAGTCTAAGTTAATTTCTGGAGCTACTTGCATACGTTAATATGATTTGATAACGTCTTTAAATTATTTTTTTTAAATTTATTATAGTAAGACAAATCAAAAGTGAGGTAGTATGTATAGCTCGAAGTATCGTGGGGCTATTGGCAAATATACTATTTATCAGCTGTTTGCAATAGGGAAATGAAAGACGACCAGTTTTAATAGCTCATTGCAACATGTTTTAAGTTTTTCCCCCCACATTCAACACAAAATGTTACTTTTACTGACTACTACAGTCTCAAAATGATTCAACCCCCTAAATATCATCCCTCATAAGAGACTGCTTTACTTTCTTGGCACTGGAAACCTGCAGCTTAAAGAGGGTAAGATGGATTCCATCAAGTATCAGGAAATCCATGAAGAAAACGTCTAGCCATCTGTGAGGAAGCTGAAGCTGGGGCGTCACTGGACATTCCAAAAAAAACAATGATCCCAAGCAGACCTCAAAGTCCACCAAGGATTAGTTTCAGAAGACATCCTGGATCATTCTACAGTGGACGTCACAGTCACCTGGCTCGAGTCCCATAGAAATGGGATTTGAAGAAGGCGGTTTATGCACATAAACCCAGGAATATTACACAACTGGAGGCATTTGCCAATGAGGTATGGGCTAAGATTCCTCAGGAACGCTGCCAGAAGCTGGTATTTGGCTGTGCATCACATTTTCAGCAGGTCATAGCAGCTAAAGGGTCTCTATAAAGTACTAGAGATGGTTGTCATTAAGGGTTGAATCATTCTGAGACTGCAGTAGACAGTAAAAGTCACATTTTTTATATTATTTGGGGAAAACACCTATAATATCTGTTGTATTGAGCTATTTAAACTGTTCTTATTTGATCTGGTTATTGAAAACAGCTGATAAATATTATTCCAATAAGGTAAGAATGCTAATAAACTTAATATACAATAGGGGTGAAATAAATTTGATTCCAACTGTATAGCTCATCAATATCTCCTTTGCTGTTTACAGAACATTAACATTAGCTGATTGTGACTGAATGTAAGCCTTAAAGTGTCCTGCATAGAGAGAGAATTCAGCTTTTTGTAAATTAATCATAACATAACCTAATATGTTTTAGTGCCATTTTAAAAATGCAGAATATCTGCACAAATTATTATGAGGAGCTTCTGTTAAATTAATATCAAAATCAGCTCCGACTTTAAGTCCTGTTAAAGTCATGTCTGTCTGTAACACAGTATTAAGGTTAGCGGACTTTCTGTTTACCTGCGCTGCTTCCAGGGCTGCCATGACCCTTGGAGGAACGATGGCGACCAGACCCCGGGATCTGCTCCTCATTCAGCTCCCCGTTAGTCAGAGAGCCCCCTCTGGAACACCCCGGGGAGCCACCCTGCGAACCCCCCACTGAGTGTCTGTTGCTCCTATGGGGCAGAAAGACACAGAGAGAGAGAGAATGGGATGTGGAGCAGAGGAGGGGACAAAGTGAAAGAGAAGTAGATGAGGGTGAAAATCAGGAGGGAGGCAGGCAGGTACGATGAGACAGAGGAGAGAGATGACAAAGAAACATCATCATTTACATTCACTGACAGTATTTCATGTCCGCTTCCTGACCCCACATCTTTGATCTGACAACTTCTAATTAGTCCTATTGTTTCTTCTGACTCAGGGGACCTGGCACACGTACGAGGGTGTACAAAGGTAAAAACCACATGCAGAGATGCCGGCTACTTTTCCCTTTTGAATATTTTCCTGACACTAAATATAACTTTGCTTTTCCGACAAGACTTTTCATATAAACATGTTGGCTTTCCCTCCCCAGGACTGAGGAATGCTGAGGGAGAGCTTGGGCAGCCATCAACAGAAAACCGGATTCATGACAGCGTTCGATTGTTTATTCACCACAATAAGGAAAAGGAGTGGATGCACTGTCTACCCTTACGAACGTGTTAGTGAGCGGGCACCGAGCTCCTCATCGTTGGAGACAGAAATCACCTCTCCTCCTCTTTCTCTCTGCGTTGTCTGTTCTAACACAGCTGGATGAAGATGTTGACTCCTTCTCCATGACAGCGGTGGTTTGGACTCTTGGCTGAACTGTGTTTAATGCCCCCTGCAATGTTTGTAGGGAAATACCATCTGACCCCATGCACCATTGCCGCAAAGCTTTGAAAGAAATGCAGCCTGCTATACTATTTATTATCCCACTACCATTCTAGCCGATGAGAGCAGCGTCTGAAACCACACTCAGAGGGGAATAACATGCTGGCACTCCTGCAGAAGGGCCTCAGTCGACCATGCTGGCACAGGCTGCCTTCACTCGGTCCTTTTTTCTTTGTTTCATTTATTTTGATTACAATTATGCCTTGAGTTTATGACTTTCATATAAGCGCTTTCCAAATGGTGTTTTAGAAAAAGGTCACGTAGGTTTATTATCGAGCTATTATTCTTCTTATTAAACCACAAATTCCACAGAGATTTGAAACCAACAGCGTAGAGAACTATGCTGGATTTAGACGCCTAAAAATGTGGTTTTCTGTGCGAGTGTGTCTATGTGTCAATGTCAGACAAAAAAACATGAGCTTTCTTGAAGTTGGCTGAAGCCTAACGTTTATGTCACCTCCCACCTCCCCTTATATATTCTGTTGTGTTATTATTTTATGATTCAAAAGGCTCAAAAGCCCAAATGTCAGTGTAGGACTGCTGTGGAAAACAACTCCAAAACCAGAAGCAGCTCATCCTCTTCTGCAGATTTTACAAATTACCATGGTAACACACTTAAATATGTGAGCGCACAGCTTCAGTGATAAATTTTTCGCTTACTCCCCTAAATCAGTGCTTCCCAAACCACACAGAAGTGGTAAATAACCCTCTTCTGCATTCAAGGCTCACCTCAAGTTTTCCCCCACATTTACACCCAACTGGGATTTGTTTGCCTACATTAAGAAAAGCTGCTCTGAATAATTAACACAAATCAAATTAATGACATGACCCCTTCATCAATTATTTGACACCTGCAGAGCTGAATTACATTAATTCCTCACACATCTTGACAATTGAATTAATAGATAATGGTGATGATAGTGATTGCCCATTCGTACTTCATAAACATATAATAATTTTACAAGTAATGAGTTGGTCTTCATTTCAGGGAGAGGGAATGAGGACTACTGTTAATGACAAATATAAAGATATGCACAAAAGGTATTCTGTGTGGACACCTGCTATTATCCGAGTTCTCAGATTTCTTTTCAGGAAACGTAAACGCACTGAAGTTTCTGCTTTATATTTATTTCCCACATGTGAAACTCATTCTATGTGGCAGCTCTTGAATTCTGTTGTACATTAAGTGATTTATTTGTCCTGTTGTTACAGCAGCTGCTGTATTTTCTGGGAAGTTAGCATAATGAAGATATTTGAAAAAGAAAACCATGAAAAGAAATGCAAATTTCACCTCAAGAAAAGCCAGCAAAAAAAGAAGAAGTTATTATTATGTCCTCCTTGTAAATCAGCTTTGGCTGCAACCTGTTACATGATCCACTTTTGAGTCTACCTCTAGTCTCTGTTTTATCCTTGCAGCATCACAGGGAGTGCGTCTGAATTTCAAAGAGTCCATAGAGACTGTTTGTGCACTTGTGCATGCGTATGTGAGTGTCCTGACCTGCTCTGAGATCCAGCTGTACTGGGAGTCTCCTCACTCTGTGTCCTCCTCAGGTTGGGTCTGTCTGACTGCAGTATCTCTGCATAAAGACATACAACATCATCATTATACAGATATCCAGCTAATGACTATATTAATAACAGAGAGATTAATGGAGACCCTGGGTTGTGCAGAAAATGAGAAGGATTCATTGTGAGGGTTTGTCTTTGTGTTTATCATATCACAGACTTGAAACGTGTCAATGGAAGTCAAGTTGGTAATCTAACAAAGATCATTCATACATGTATGTAATGTGTAGTCTGTGCTAGTGTGTGTGTGTGGTGTGAGGGAATGTGTGACTACATGTTCAGTCCCAGGTGTGACAGAAAAGCACAGGTCTATAACATGGTTTTCATTAGTACTAATTTTCTCCTTTACACACACAAACACAGCACCTGCCTGTGTGTAATCACACACAGCACTATACACATTTCCACACATATTTATATATATCCTGCTATCTAAAGTAAAGCAAACAGGTCATCTCTGACTCACTCACTCTCTTCCTCTCTCTCTCTCTCTCTGTCACACACACAGACACACACACACACAGTACTGTTTTGTGGCAATGAAAGGGCTTCTTGTGAGCAGACCCGATGGACATGCAGAAAAATAAACAGTGGTCTTGAGGAGAAACCATTGTGTCATAGCCTGCTACTGAGTTCATCACCCCCTCCCTTTAAATGGAACAAGGCAATTACTGGTCTGCTGTGTGTGTTTGTGTGTATGTGTGTGTGCGTGTGTACATGAGTGAGTGTATGTAGGGAAATGGAATTTCCAGTCAAGAGACCATCGCAAGACCCAAAAACATCTCAACAACTAAACAACACTAAAAACAACATTCCAGTTCAGTGGTGGGTATGGATGAATAGAAAACTTAAGGTTATTTATGTAACCGCGGCTCACTATTGACTATGAAGGCGACAATGCAACGAAAGGGAACACATTACATTATGCTGTCATTTGGGATTGCAAGTAATGATTATTTTTACCATCAGTTCATCTTTTGCAAAGTGTTTTGATGATTCAATAAATTTAATCAATTTTATTCTCTACAATTTCAGAAAATATCCAAGGTGACATCTTTTTTTTTTTCTGTCCAAAGTCATTGAATTTACAATGATGCAATGATGCAGGAAATCCTCATATTTGAGGAAACCAGAAAGGGAGTCTAAATACATAAGTGCATACATAAATAAAATGCTTAAAATTCCAAAAATACCAAAAGGCACCTCTCCGGAGCATGAGAGATGTGTATATAAAGTTTGGTGGAAAAATAATTGTACAGCTTTTGAGTTATGACCCAGAAACCCTCATCCGAGACAAATTCCACTCACAGAATGAGCCTAAATTCAACTTGTAGCCATAGAGAATAAATATTTCTAAAAGGCAAAAGACACCACTTTAGTACTTGGTTGTTGTGTGTAGAAAGTGTCGAGAAAAAATATTTAACAGGTTTTTAATTATGTGACGGACAGAACCCATTCCCATATTCCCATCCTCACTCCGTTTGAGGTGGGGGGGGGGGGATAAAAAATAATTGTTGTTGACGTGTTTTCTGTCAGTTATTACATTTATTAATCATTCATCTAATTGCTCCAGCACTACTGCACAGTGAACATTTTCACAGACTGACATGCACTAGACAATTTGTTTTTATTCCATGAGACAATTTTAAATTTACCAACCGTCAGAGAGTTTGCCACTGTGTTTATATCATAATAGCTTTCCTTGCTATCAATGAGCAGAAGTGTTTAATATTCCAAAAAAGTTGGGGCGTTGTGTAAAATGTCATTGAAAACATAATGTAATGATTTGCAAATCCTTTTTAACCTCAATGCTATTGAATGCACTACAAAGACAAGATAATTAATGTCCAAACTTTATTGTTTTTGTATAAATATACACTCATTCTGAATTTGATGCCAGCAGCGTGTTTTAAAAAAGTTGGGACAAGTTCATATGTACTGTTGCGTTACATCATCTTTTCTTAGAACAACGCTCGAGCTCTGGTGCGCCTTTATTCCGCCGTGCCGTAACAGGAAAGGATTAAAAGATTAAAAAGTTTTTGCCATGTTAATCCATTCTTTACAAAGCGCTGCTTGATGCATATGTACTGTAAAACGTCACACTAAAACGCTGATGCCACTGGGTCATACATCACACCTCTTTTTGCTCACAGAACACCAGCTAGCTGTTTATAATGACATACCTGAGCATTATATTGTTCAGTATAAAAAAATGTCTTAGAGAAGGGTCTTCGTAGCACGATCTCTGTGTGAAAACGGCTTCTGTAACATTTTAGAAGAGAGGAAACTAATTGTTGATGTTTTGAAAGGTCATATTGTCATATTTGGTTCTTCATGAAGCTCCACATATTGTCATTGGTGGACAGGTCTGGACTGCAGACAGACCAGTCTAGTTCCTGGACTCTTTTACTCTGAAGCTGTTGTAAGGCAGCAGAATGTGTCTTCATTATCTTGCTGGAATAAACAGGGACGTCCCGGAAAAAGATGTCATCTGGATGGCAGCAGATGTTGTTCCTAAATCTGTATGCTTCACATGGTAGAATCTTAATATGTATCTTAATATGTCATCCATTTGTAGATGCAGTGATGAACTGTTTACTGACAACAGTTTTCCAAAGTGTGCCTGCACTCATTTAGTGATATGTCTCATAGAATCGTGTTGGTTTTTAATGCAGTGCTGCCTGAGGGATCGAGGGTCACAGGCAGAATGACGGAGCCGTTCGAGGATGTCTCTTTCATTCTCAATCATGATACTATCACCTGTTATCACTGAACCTCTTTACCTGTGGAATGATCCAATCAGGTGTTTTTGACCAGTCCTCAACTTTCCCAGTGTTTTGTTGCCAAGCTTTTTTGGAATGTTGTATATGGGTTGTATAAGTCAATTTCTAAATATTAATGTGATTTGGGAGTATGTCTGTGTTACGCAATTAAGAAATTGTTTGACACATGATGGCAACATGTTAAATGTACAGAGTCAAGAATGACTTAGTCACTGGTGTGTCTGTGTGGTTAGTCCGAGTGTGCTGTGGTGTATAAGTTGCTTTTCCATCTGGGATGGGAAGTTGTGTGCGCACGGAGTGTGTATGTAAGCGTTTAGTGATTCCTAAGTGTGCCAACAGTCTTTCTGCCCTGGCTTCTGTTTCACCATATCTTTCTATACAAGGGTTTGTTTATGAAGCTTGCTATGTGTGTGTGTGCGTGTGTGTGTGTGTGTGTGTGTGTGTGTGTGTGTGTGTGTGTGTGTGTCAGAAAAGCTGCCAGGGGAAATGAGTAAAACCTCCAAACTAACAGAGGTGCGTTCAGAGCACCGGGAGAACACAGAGTGCTTTAACACGACCAGAACGCAGCACACTTCCACCTTTATACACTTCGGGCAGCCCACATATACCTGCACACACACACTGCAGAATGTAAAACATATGTACATGTGCACCCACACGCCTGCACCTATACTCATGAGAACATAAAACACACAGAGACAAGTGCCTCATTTTAAAACCCTGGGCACACTTCAGTCCTCTGTTCAATAACCTCTCCTCCCCCAAAAAGCACACACATATGCACACATACGACCTCTGTCATCCATGGCCTGGCCCCACAATCCAAGAGAGGAAACCCCCCGCTAGCATGAACACTGCTTCAGGATCACAGGAGGCGATTGTACTGCTGAGCTGCAAGCAATGAGGCCCAATTACGCAATTCTGAGAAACAAATTAGATGAAAAGACTCCTGATGTCTTTGATTGTGTGTGTGTGTGTGTGTGTGTGTGTGTGTGTGTGTGTGTGTGTACAGAGTCTAAAGACAACTCTGAACAACAGTTCAATCAAAGAAGCGCGGCTCTATTCATTGTATATTAACCTTTGACCTTCACACATGTTGAAATTACAGTGTTTGTTTAACTGCATTATGAGGACCTCTTATAGACTATATTCATTGCCTCATGTCTTGACCCTTCATTAATATTTAAAGGAGTGATTTCACATTTTGAGAAATATGCCTATTCACCTTTTTTTGCCAAGAGTTAGATAAGATCAGTATGTGGAGCTGGAGCCAGTAGTAGGTTAGCTTAGCTTATCATAAAGCCTGGACACAGGGGCAAACACGTTGTTGTGAATCCCACAGCGTTTCTTGTAAAACCTGCCATGCTCTGGCTCAGTTTGGCTTACACTGATATTCTTACCCAAACCATAGCAAACCTCACTCCTTATGCCTAATGAAGGCAACCAATCACAGGCAGAGCAGAGCGGGTCTTGCCAGGAAACGCAGTGGTATCCTTAAGAATTTAGCCAAACAGCTGTCCAAAGGTAACAAAAATAACCTACCAGCACCTCCAAAGTTCAATACATAACAGGTTATATCTTGTGTGTAAAACTGGTGCAAAGTCACTGCTTCTGGTTAAAAAAATAGTCCAGCATTTAAACCTCGTAACACCACAATGTGTTGGTTTTACACTTGAGTTTTTGCTAAGCTGAGCTAACTGGCTGCATATGAGACGCATCTGTCTTCATAACTCTGTGTTCATAACTGTCTTCAAGCTCAAAAAGAAGGAGCACATTTCCTAAAATGAAGAACTATTCTGTTAAAGCAGTGGCTTTTTTTTGCTTGTAACCTCTCAGTAATGGCATTTAAAATTCTAAAAGTGTTTCAAATTCCAAATATGTCATCAAAAAAAAGCAAAGATTAGAGATAAGTCTCACAAAAAAATCCTTGCAGTACACACATTCATGGTCATTTTTCCTTAATATGAAATTGTACATGGAGTGATAGTTGTGCTAGGATGCTGTCGTGTGGCAATGGGGAAAAAGTCAGCTAAAGGCACTCCGGAGATTTTGGTGACTCTTCACACAAGTTAAAAACGTTGGTATTTCACAAATCTGTGTATCTGATGTGTAACCTGACCTCGCTCTAGACTCCATGACCTAAACTCACCTCCTTCATAAGAGAAGACTCGCTGAACATCCAACATTTTCTCATCATGTTGTCCTTGCAAAGACACGTGGTTTAACAGCTTCACACAAACACAACCACCCGTAACACACCTCCTCTTTACCTCTCCTCACATCTAAACTGTCACAAAGATACACAGTTATACAGCCATACTGTGGCAGGCCTTGGCCTTCACTGCTGGCCCTGTGTTCATTCAGCAGAATACACTGTGGGCTCTGTGTGGCGCTCTATGAAAAGCCTTGTGTGTTTGTGTGTGTGTGTGTGTGTGTGTGTGTGTGTGTGTGTGTGTGTGTGTGTGTGTGTGTGTGTGTGACACAGAGAGGAGATGGATGTATGGGCGTGGATATGGTTTTAAGAGCAGCTTCATAACTGTGTGTTTGTTAAAACGACATCTAGGATTTGCTTCCAAACCATAAAGGAAAGTAAAATGTTAGCATAGTGCCTGGAAGCTGTAAATACTGTTGACTGAGAGTCAATAAGTCTGTGGATGAGTATGAAATGGTTTTATATTGGTTTGGGAGTAGAAACATATGCACATGGAGATGATGATCAGGTGTTCTCTAATGTCAGTGTTGAAGTTCAATGAACAGAAATGGGTGAGGGCTGATACAGAAACAAGAGTGCGAGCTTTAAATAGTCAATATTTTGCCCTGATATTAAGTTGCAAAATATTCTTGACATTTTATTTTGACAGAACAGAAAACTTTCTAACACACTATTTAAAGATCATCCAAAAACCAGACTTTGCTGAAATAAATAAATAGACTAACTTCATCCTTTATGTAAACTGGGTTTTATTGGTGTCACTCAGACTAAATGCAGCAGAGAAACTGAAGCTACGGACTGGACAACTAAACGCAAACAGGTTGGTACTAAAATACTTGAGGATGGATATTTTAAACTATTCCACTTTCCTATTTTACACTTAAAGCAACTTTGTTTGCAAAGTTAAATAATAAAGACAACATAACAGTTATAAATTAGAGGAGAAAAAGACTCATACATCATGTATGATGTATGAGTCAAAACAGCAGATAAAACAATACAGGTGTGTTAAGAATTAAGAAGCTGTGCTGCACCGTCTAGGGGTTAAAATAGCAAAAGTGCAATCAGACTTTAACTTCTTTTGAGTTCATTTGAGCTCTGTGAAACATCGAAAGAGGCCTGAGGCGTGTGGGTGTCACAGCAGAGCTCATACATACTGTATGCTGCAATGGGACAACATGCAGACCTGTTGATATTGGGCCAGTAAAGGGGATCATGATGAGATTGACATCTGATGCTCTCTGGATAAATGACTGATGTGAAAGGATTTTACAGCCGATTCTACAACACAAGGAGATGAAGAGGTTCTGTCCACACAATAAGACATTAATAATGACTTTTACTGAAGCAGGTAAATGAAAGAAGATTGCATTCTGGATAGGACTGGCCTACATTCTACGGCTACAAACTGCTCAGATGACACTGAGCTCATCCCACAATTTAGGACCTTCTGTTTCACCATGTCTCATTACTGAAGAGTAGAGACAACCGCTGTGCTTTCGTTGATTTTTTATGTTCTCTCGTTCCAGATCACAGCACACATCTGAAGAACAGCGTCTACAGCAGGCCTGTTCAAAAAAAGTGCCAAGGGTTGTCCTGTAAAGCTAGAAATTTAAATGTGTTCAAACAATGCTGGTGAACATCAAAACCTGCTGGAAAGTCTCGAAGTTGGAGTGCTTAGTGTGGAAATGTCTCTTCACCAGTCAAACATTTTCACTGCAGATCAAACAGATGGGATTTGCTCCATTCAGTGGAATGATAAGCAGGTACTTCTGTGTTCACTCACTGTTGACATGTTTTTTTTCAAGATCCTACTTTTAACGTTTTAAGTGCTCAGAGAGACATCTTGTAATGGTATTAGATACATGAGATCTGGAGCTAGCACTAGTCTAAACTGCTGCAGAATTCTTCACTCTGTAGGGCTGTATCAGTAGCATTGATGAACAGGAATACATAAATGTTCTTAATGGGGGGAAACAATATTGATTATTTATTTATACTTTTTCACATTTAAAAATCATCAACAGGCCTGATTAAGGTTTGTTCACGGACCGGATTCAGCCAACAGATTGACGATTGAATAGGTGTGGTCTACTGAGGTCATTGTTCAGTTCAGACTAAGAGACTTTTAATCCCAAGATAATAATATATCAAGTTCGGTGGCTCAAATGTTGTATTGGACTCAAGTATGTCCACCTCATCTATACATCAGATCCTAGCGGTTATCTTTACTTGATAAAATAATTAAAATATTCTACTTTACACATTCACAATGCTGTCAACACATAAACAAAACTCCAAGGATTAAAATGTCTAATGTCCATCCAGTGTTAATTCAAAGCCATGTGGGTAAGAAGTAACTGAGTTGCCATTTACACAATGTAAAACCTGTAGCTTTTTCCAAGTGAGGAAAACACTCATTAACAGGGTGGAGACATGCACAAGTAACCTACTGTACGACGTGCATGTGCTTGTATGTGTTCATGTGGTTGCTGGCAATATTAGTGAACATTTAAAAGAGACAGGAAAGGAAAGAGTGAGGAGGAGGAGGAGGAGGAGGAGGAGAAATGGTTTAATGTTGTGGTGTATTCTGTACTAATAAGCTGTCTGGATTTCTGTGGGAAAACACTGTGCATGTTCACATCAATATATCTTTGCTGATGAGTTAAAATCTTGTATTTCCAAAATACCAACTTTTCAGAAAACTACTGACACGGCTCTTGATGTTCGCTTCATTGTACATTTTTATGTTTATCCACAAGGTTTATAACCTCTTCAATAGGGCCAAAGGTTGTAGGTTTTTTTTATATAATTATGGCTTATATTTACTTCGACACAACTTCTTTAAACTTCCACACTATATATCCACAATTCATGTTTTTCTTTGAGAATGTTGCAGTGCTGGTTTCTGCCCTCTCTCCTGTTCTTGTGTTCAAATTGAGCCTGACATGAAGTTTACCGCCAGCATTTGGAGTATTTTTGTTGTAGCTTATTCTCAAAGCTATCCCTTGTCATAAATTACCCACAGAGATCATTTCACTTCATCTTTTATTTTTGCTTTATTGGAGTTATTCTTTTTCATGAAACACAAAAATCACCACTCTGTCTCGCGTCAGATGCATATGTGCACATGGCCTCATGTGAGTGCTTTTCTGTGTTATTACTCTGTGTGTGTGTGTGTGTTTGTGTGTGTGTTTGTGTGGTAAAGGTAGGACTCACTGTCTGCTGCCGTGCTGCCATTGGGCAGCGAGCCCAGATCAACAACCATGCCGTCCAGACAGACGTTAAGCTCGCCTCCCGCTACAACCGAGCCTTTGTTCTCCGTCTGCAGCACCAGACTCAGCTGAACGTTCTCCACTAGAGGGGGAGGTGAAACGGCAGAAAAAGAGAGAAAGAGAGGATGAGTGGTTGAGAAGGTAGAGGAAAAATGTTGGAGGAGTTGGAGGAAAGTGAGTGAGGAGAGATGGAAGTGAGGAAATCGGACATCCTCCATTATTGCTCTAAAATGAGAAAACGGTGTGAAACCACGGTGTATTAGCTTCCACAGCGGAGGTCCACCCTGCTGAGATATTTGTTACCTGAGGAGGTATTAAATGAGCAAAAACTAGCCAAGAGAGCTGAACAACATTTTATCTTTATGAATAATACTGTGGTGATTTTCATCAAGTGGTTTCAAGACCAGACGCACCGATTTTATGTCAAGAAGTGAAATCTGTCCCTTTTATTAATGACTGCATTGTTCCACTGCACCAAGAACAGAAAACTCTCAGGTCCTGAAAGATGGGACTAACTGCATAAGATTGTAAATGACCAGACTGTATTGGACTGTACTGCATTTTATTCTGGTAAAAAATATTGACTATGAATAACTGGTAAACATTTTAAGGTGGGTTGGCTTATTATGGGAAATCATATTGTGGCTGTTTTAAGCAATGGACGCCTCAGGGGTGGCACATCATATTGCTCAATCTCCTCCAACGCAGGATGAGACAGCTTCCAGCAAGTCCAGTGATGCCAGTTACTTAGAAAAGCAAGAATTGGTTTGATATCAACCACTTAGTCACCATTTTGGCAGAAACACTAAAAACCCAGTAAATGTGCTTCTCAGGAGAATAGAGGAAATTCTCCTGAGGAATATTAATCAGCCATTCAATTATTCCAGATTTATAACACCTACAGAGGAGGAGACCAGAATATGATCCCTGTCAACCACCCAAATAAATCTTATTGGTTATAAGCAGTCACACAGAACAAACTACTCGGTGTGTAGACTGACTAGACTTCTACAGAATGTATGGTAGATAATAAATGGATTTAAGTCTCCATCACATATTCTGTAGGTTGTAAAATTTCATTTTCAAGATCGACTTTTCCTTTGAAAGTAAAACTGTGTCCAGATTCAGAGGCCAGATCCCAGGAAGACAGAGTCCGATGAGGTCCGTTCTGTGTCAAAGTCTTCTCTGTATGCGTTTAGGATATGCAGCCTTCTTTTCTCTTGATTTGATCCTGGATATACTTTGCTATCAGTATTCAATAATCAATTCTGGGTCAGTTCGTTGTACAGATTGGATCCCATAAAGTCAGGATTATCACATGACACAGTCTTGTTTACAAGCTGCTCACCCTTCAGGTGGTCATTGTTTACTGGTTAATAAATTACTAGAAGTGGACCAATGAAAAGGCCACAGTAAAGTGTTAATAAAGGAAGCCAGGACTGTTAACACGACTCATTGTGTCCCTGTTGTTCATGATGCATTTGATGGAAAGCCTCACAACTTGTACTGTGAAGAATTTGTCAGCATTTTGTGGACAAAGTGTTGGTGATAAACATGAGTTTATAAGGCTCAACCCAACAAAGTTTTCCAGTTCTGTGAGGTGATGGAGGAGCAGGTTCAGTGACGCATCAGAGCTTCAGAAGAAAATACATTAATGAGGTGCCACAGGAGACACTTGGCCTCCTTTCTGCCATCATTTTCCTTTTTTTCTCTTTACTTTGACTTCTTTCTAATTCTGTATTTTAAATATTTTATTCTTCCTGCGCACACACTCTGAATGGATACTTGTTATTGTTCTCCTTTGTGAAGACATTTCTTACAAAATATAAAACAGTGGAGAAATATCATATGACTGTAATCATACGATTTTCTAGCTAAATGCACTTACTCTTGCCATCGTGTGTCCGCAGTGTGTCCAGCAGGTCAATGGTGGCGCTGCCCAGTAGCTCTTTCCTCAGGGTGTGGCAGCCCCACAGCTTCAGATCCAGACGACTCTGAGGCGTCACATTACTGTGAAACACAAGACAACATGAACTCACAAACAAGTAGGGCTGTTACAACACTAGCATACATCATTAAAAATAAACAAATACTGCATATCAACACATTAATCAGCTCCACATGAATAATGCATAAAGAATACACTACCTACATATTGACAATAATTTTGCTTTGCTACATTTTTAATTTTAGTTTTTGGTTTTATTTTCTTAACCTATGTGCCAACTGCTACTGAAAGGATGTCTCCATGTTTGTGCTATAATTCAAGAAATGTTCTTTTTAAATAATTGTTTTTTTAGCCTTTATTTGATAGGAAAACTAAGAGACTAAAGGTCAACCAAGGATTTTCAAAGGTCTACATAATGACGATGGTTTGGAGCAACCCCAAAAAAATCAATAAACCGATTAACACTGTTGGAAATTAGCAATGTTTGACTTTTTATGAAAGCAGATCCGTGCAGAATTACCCAACAAAGTCAAAGGAATTTTCAAAACAGAAGTCTAGATCACTGAACATCAAATGAAAATAAATTAATAAAATCATCTAGAACTGGTCAAACTAAATCTAGGTGTTATTTTATTTTTACCTCCGCCAAAGTGGTTATGTTTTCACTGGTGTCAGTTGGTCTTTAGCAGGATCACACAAAAACCACAGGACATATTTAAATGAAACCCGGTGGAGGGGTTGGGTATGTGGCAGGGAAGAAACCATTAAAATCCAAAGTGGATCTGGATGAAGGGGCAGATCCAGGAATCTTTTTTTATTACTTTAATTAACGTTGCGAGACTGTTTTTTTTCCACCATTTCCATCTATTATTCAATCAAAAGGGACTGTTGGGTGTTGGCAGAGGTACAAGCTCTACTGAGGGTCATTCTGGTTCTAGCTGAGAAGTTGAGTGGAGAGGACTGTGCAGCCATTGGCCACTATTGGAGCCACTTTCCATCAACATGATAGTTAGTGAAAGTCTTATCAGCTTCAATTAATCACCTAACCAATTAAATTTTCTACCTCTAGTACAGACAGACAGGAAAGGTGACAGACAGGAGGGAAGACACCCAGCAAAGGGCTACTGGCTGGAACCAAACCTGAGCCACTGCTCAAGACTCGCCTCAGTACATGAGAAGCACGCTTAAAGCTGCAGTCGGTGAGACTGAGACGATAGCAGACTGAAAGATCCATCCCCCTCCCTCTACGCTGGGCTCCAGCCCTGCCTCTAGAGCCCCTCCCTGCAGAGGAGGCTGCTGTGCTTGAGCGAGTGAGAGCGTGAGTGTGATTGACACTCCATCAGACACTCCATCAGACACTCCACCTGGCCCTGATTGGTGGTTTAGATTCAGGTGCGGTGGATTCTTGCAAATAGCATTAGGAGCACTAAATGGAGATATGGGAGTCTGACTTTTTTAAAATATCTGTCTCATGTACTACTGTGGACATAGTGACAGTTTAAGAAAATATGACAAAAAGTTATTTTTATAAAGGTTAATTACTGCAGCTTTATGGACATTTTTAAAAGTACTGAGTTTTACTTTTGATAAATTAGATTTTCTCAAGACGAACCAGCTGACCTTTAATCAAATGCTGGTCAATGTACTGTACACACCACTTCTACCAGGGTGGTATATTCTGGTATTCGTCTATATCAGCATACACATAAGAACAGAGTGGGTTGTCTGCAAAGGATTTTTAGGATATATAGAATTGTTTGAACAAGTTTAAAAACAACAAACATGACATACTCAGGATCCCCCCACCACTAGTGAATTTCCTTGAAGACAATTAGAAAACATTTATTTAAACTGTCCATTCTGATTGCAAGTCATGGTTGCAAATCAGATTTTTTTTAAATTACATTTCCCCGAAAAAAAAAATATAAATAAATAAAAAGAGCTTAAATTTCCCACAATAACAAACAGCACCTCTCCAGTATATGGGAGACGTGTACATAAAGTTTAAAATAAACTAAAAACTAGTCTGAAAAAATATTGAACAGTTTTTGAGATATGCTCCTGAAAATAAACATGAGCGACGGACTGAACCGATTCCTATGTCCGCTCCTCACTTTGTTCATGGCAGGGGAAAATAAAACACATGACTGTATCAAAGTCAGTATGTGTGTGTGTGTGTAATAGGGTTATAGGGTTCTCACAGAGTGAGGTCTTCATTCCACTGCAGCTCCAGGTGTCCACTGCGCTTGCCTGTTTTTTTGGTTTCACTGGTCAGGCCGTCGGCAGTCACCTCGACGAAGGAGCTGAGCCGAGAGTGACGGTTTGGCAGCTTCGGAGATTGGGGCTTCGCTGAAACCACTGAGCACGAGCACAAACACAAACACACACACACACACACACACACACACACACACACACACACACACACACACACACACACACACACACACACACACACACACACACACACACACACACACACACACACACACACACACACACACACACACACACACACACACACACAGAGAGAGAGATTAAGGGAAGCAGTTATAAAGCATTGCTTTAGAATTAGTGTGGAGCAAAGAGGTGTTCTTTTGTTCACACTGCTTCATTTGTTGGAATGGAACAAGCACAGAGCTAGAGTGTCACATGTTAGAATTCACTAGACTGATAGGACACACACTGTGTGACTCTGGACACAGTCCAAACTCAATCTAGAAAACGTATTTCTGTTTCATGTGTGTTAAAGGTCAAATGTTTACCTTTCATATCAACAACACCCAACTAACATCCTGCAGACAGAAGGTCTGTAATTTAACAATCTAACAAAGGAAACACAAACCAACTCATCTGTCACACAGCATATTCTATAAATCTTCTGTTTTTCTGTGCATGTATCAATGCATCCTTGGGTCTAAATACTAAATTTAATGTAAACACATTAAGTTTACCTGTAATGAAGCACAATATAAAAAAAATTTAATCTGTCTAAATGTTCTAGTTTGCCAATTCATTGGTTACATATTAAACAGGGTGGTACTGATAACGCAACCATTTTTATAACTTTGTTTTGGAGGGAAATTGTCAATTTCCATTTTTACATATCTATTGATTTTTTACACAGCAGTAATCGTGCCCTAAGTATCCCCTGCCACCCCACAGTATTTTCAAAAATATTTAAGAAACAGGCCATTAGACCATTAACCATGTACCTCTCATGTCATGTGACTCTAGGTGCTCAGGGAGTTACTGTTAGGTGCTAAAAGGAGGCAATGTGCCACATTATAACAGAGTTATCACAGC
This sequence comes from Chaunax sp. Z400, assembly GCA_037577475.1. NCBI lineage: Eukaryota > Metazoa > Chordata > Actinopteri > Lophiiformes > Chaunacidae > Chaunax > Chaunax sp. Z400. The sequence continues at coordinate 22,873,843 of CM075186.1, forward strand.
CTCTATAGCAGCTGTAAAAGCAGAAAGCTCTCTTAGTCCAAGGGTTGAACTTTTTTATTATTCTATTCACACTTCATGAAATAATATTTAAGTTAGTACATTTTCCAATATTTTCAAATAATTAACCATAAGACTGTTAACCACTTCTTTTAACAGGCTTGTGCTTCAGGTGTTACTGATGAAATGTATTTTCAGTCTCAGTAAGTCCTTAACTTTGTTCTTGGAGTCGATTCCACCCAAATAGATTGTGTTATTTTGATTTTTTTTTTTTTGGTTCTCACTACAATAATCCGTTATTGCAGTGTGCATACAAGACGTCAACATACTTCCTGTTTTATACTAACAGGAAATATGAAATTTCCCTCATCAGACATTGAACTTATAAAAGCCACTATCAATTAAACTTAACAATTAGAAAGCAAATACTTTTTCAAACATGAAAGCACTACTTTCTGTTTTCTGACATGTTCCGGGAGTCTTTTCACAATCATTCAAATTTAGCTTTATTTATTTCTGGCCATGTGTTAATTTCCTGTGTGCATTGCCATGAACAGTTTGGGGTTTTGTTAGTTTACATGTTGACTGTTTTCAATATACTCAATTGTGTTACTAATCCAGTGTGAACACTCTCCACATATTGTGTGGATTTGGGACCCAACTTGTGTTGGGGCTACTGGAAGCAAACAGAACAAATATTAGCATCGCCCTCTAGTGGATAAAAGAAAAGCCTCTGCTGCACCACTTCAATTCATTTTCATAGGAGGAGTTCATGCTGTCGGCCTGGTGAGAGATTCCAAAGCTTTTAAAGAACTTTCACCTACATTAGAGTGCTTCTGCTGCCTGAAATACTTTCACTTTCAGATTTATTCATGCTGTGATTCAGTTCCCTCACCAATTATACTGTAACAACCTCATGAAATTCATGGAATGATTTGGTTTTTGATATTCCCTGACCTATAGTACTGTTTAAACTGTCTCCATACAAGTCTCTGCAATTCATGACATTAAACTGAATCTTAGCACTATTGGAAGCTCTACAACTGTGGTAAAAGTCTACAGCTGGACTTAGACAGGCTTAGTGGATTTGAATATTAGCAGGCCTGAGGAGAATCTTGTTCCAGCATGCGTCAGTCGTACAAGAGACGGTTTCTTCATCATGAATCACTTCTGTATTGCAAACTCAACAGCGTACAGTCTGGAAGTCTGATTCTCAGGGTGTATCAGATCGGGAAGTGTGTCTGGATGAATAAATGATGACAGAGATAAAGGCTTCTGTCTGTACTCTTTCCAATCACAAACATACAGATCTGTGCTGGACTGGCTGTCTTAAGTTGATGGTCTCTGAGCTTATAAACATCTGGCAAAAAAATGTGACTCATCTGCTATTCCGTGAAGTTGAAAAGGAAGTGACACAAAGAGGTGGAAGAGTGCCAACAATGGAATAATCAAAAGTAGGTTTTGACGGAGTGAGAGGGGGTTGGAGGGATGGGGAGAACGTAGACAGCAGTCGATAGCAGGTTAGAGGTGAAGTGGAGGAACAGTGAATGTCACTGAGTGGTTTTGACTGAACTGAACATCTGTGCTTCATCCCAATGACGTACAAATAACCTCAGACATATAACATCATTAAAAGACAATTTGATTTGCAATGTTTTTTTTTCTTTTTTAGATTTAAACACACTTGACAACCATTGTAATAAAACTGTACTGATTATAGTAGCTGCTGAAGTATCAGGTACCCACTACATGCACTGTGTGATGTCCCATTATGCAACCATTGTGGGGTAGTTCATGGAATATTGCCTCGGGATACTAATACCAACAACAACCAAGAGACGAAACGCTGTTAAAAACACTGTAAACTACCTGCTTAGCACCAAATGGCAGACAGACGCACTTACAAGGCTAACTGGTGGACATAGTGAAGCATTCACATAGATCTGGAGTATTATTGTCCTTCATTTCAAGTCATATTTAGGTATTTTTTGGAAATATTTACTTATTTTAACTCTGTTATGGTCTCCTCCACTTCCTGGGAAAAGTATCACACTTTTTATCTGCACAAAGCTCAACTATGTTCACTTTCTAGTTGCTAATGCTTTCTGCTGTTTGGTGCAAAACCACAATGTGTAACATTTTAGAAGGGAAGACATACTGATATAATACTTCTGAACATAGGCACATAATATTAATATCATTACATTTTATATGCTAAAATGTTAGCTTGGAGTACAAATGGCAATAATCACCAGCAACATTTTCTCTACTCTACAATCTGCTCACATTCAGTGCATTCACACGGCAAGTGAAAGAAGACACAATCTACATTTTGGGGGCCTTAGAGAGACAGGAGCTAAAACGGATTGCTTCAGACAGAGAGTGAATAGCATGAATGTACAAAATGAGACAAATAATGTCTCTTTGAACATTAAAGTATGCATGACTTTGTAGACCCCCTCAAATAAAAGGATGAACATGAAAATGGGCATTATATAACCTATTTAAAGACACTAAATAAATCACAATGTATCTGATAGTTTAAACTTTCCTTAAATCACTTATGTTTTCCTAAATCTGATTTGTGTTGATGAAAATGCATTGGAAATGATGTGAAATTTACATAAATCCAATGCAACATTTTACATTCCTTTGTGCAGGCGAAAGCTGTGACGGAGGTGTTCAGCTGCTCAACAGAGGTGTAAAGAAATCTAAAACTGAAGTGACATGATGACCAAATCGTAAGCTACCTGAGCAGCATCATGCCACCATAGTTGGTAACTTTAGTCCCTGTGAATCCATGGGAGCATCCTGGATGTTACACCTTTGCCAATGTGTCTTTACACATTCAAGTCAGTTCAAAATGGTGACGTGTTTGGGCTGGTTTGGGTTAATGGAAACACTAAAAAAAAATGAACAGTCCAACCAAAATAAAGGGAAATGTGATCTGAGTGAGTAACCAAACACAATCATCAAGGTTTCAAGAGTGAATGTAAACTGAATGACATTTGGTCAAAAATCTACTGTACTTTGATTTTTTTAAAGAATTAATATGTGGTGATTACAACACAACACAGTAGCTCACACACAAGAATTATTGACAGTCTAAATACCATACACACATACACATTTATCTAACAATATCATATTCATCCAAATGAATCACTATTGTTTAAATGCTGTGAATTTGCTGCACATCCTGTCAGAACAATATCTGAACAGCAGATTGGCTGTATGAACAATGGGAGAGAGGTTACAATAAGTTAAGTGTCATGTTGACCCATTATTTTCAAAAGTTGAGTAGCTAAAATTAAGAGAAAGAAGTTCCATCAGATTGTCATGCAGAGAGGATACATTCATGCTATGATTGTTGGACAGAACACAAACAAATTAATGAATAGAAAGTCAATGAACTATACATCACTTTCTTCTAAAACTGCAGTACAGGAAATTCTCCAGTTTGGTCTTCATTGTGGAAGCACAAGCCAAACCATTATTTGTATCAGTGCATTCCAGTTTGTCGGTGAGATGACAAAAAACTGTACACATTGTTACCTTTCAAGATCAACTGAGATTTTTCAGTGGTCTGGGCGCCACCAGGTCTGTTCACGCTGGCAGCTGCCATGACCTCACAGCTCTGAAACACAACCACATAAACAATATTACAATACACTGTAACTTCATCACACCATTAGAACAACCCTACACCACAGGTATATTAAGCAGTCTGGCCAAATGTATAATGATGAAGCCCCCCTCATCAGATATAGTGAGTGCCAAGACCCTATCAACATCACCTTGAGCAAAGTCAGGGATGAGGCTTGCTGAACTGAATATAATGGTGCAAGGCACTGCGCAGTAAAACTGGACGTTTATATGGAGCGATTGCTAATATCGGTCTGTACTTTACATTTAAAGAAAAGATCCTAACCCTAACACTGATCTGTCAAGGGGATTTTCATCCAGTCATCAGTGTGGAACGTTTCTGGCTGCAGCACCAAGGTGACTGCTGTTGACATCTCAGCCTGAGACCAGACAAAACCCAGTGATGGATGGCCAGATGTGACCTGGCCCTAATGAAAGCGAACAATCAAGTTCTGTATTAAGCAAATGACCACCTGAGGTCTGGCTGCGGGCTGAAGAAAAACAGATAAAGGCAATCACATCAATAGCGCTCAGCATCTTCGTCAACCTTGTGAAGCGAGCTGTCCAGCTAGGGATAGTTAGCTAATTCCACTACTCAGCAGATAGTGGCTAACCATTATACAGACCAATGAAGATTTTACTGTCCTTGCTTAACAGATTTAATTGTCCCCATGTTTAAATACCCTTGTCTGCTGCGCACAAAACACAAACACGGAAGATGATCAAGGCATTTCTGTTCATCTCTGGAAAGCGATGCAAGAAAAACAGTGACTTCCGGTCATTATTTCCAAACTAAATTTCAACTGATCAATACAGATGTGTTGTAAGGTGTTATGACTCATAGTTCGTACCTAAGATAATCCATACCCTACATTTAGAGGCGAATTTTGATTGAAAGAAATTCGGACGACGTGGGTTTCTACAATGTGTTGTACAACACACCGCTTGCTTACCCACATCGGTGGGAGTTTTTTTTCTTCTCACATTTATTTTGAAGGGACAGTCGCAACTTATCCGGTTTGATTTAGCAAATTCCGGCTAACTTGATCTGTAAGAAGCTAACTGTTAGCGAAGCAGCATCGTAGGGGGATTTTATAAAAGGACATGTCAATAAAATCTCTTCTATTCAACTGACAACAATCAACGCAAAATTGTTAGTTACATGGCTCATGCCAGAATATGTTCTACAAATTGAAACACTGGCAAATTGGGCTAAAATGTAGTCTTTCCCTTACCTTTTTCAGCTGCGCTCCGCTGTTGTCGCTAGTGAACTTTCATTTCCGCCTCAATGAAAATACCACGTGACCCAGGATATTTATTTTTTCACTGCACAAAGGATTGTGGGCCATAAATAATTGTCATCGCTGTTAAAGTTACTCATAGAGGTGTTTTTTTAATCTCTATGAAGTTACCCCTCACTTTATTGCATTTAAAACAAATTAAGAAAAGTAACTGCTGCACTACTATACTATATTATACAGTATTATTGTAATTATTATATATCATATTATATTATATTATATTAGGGATTAAATATAGAAATAGAGAGCATACCTCGGCCAAGACGATCAATGAATCATACTGTGATGATGCCATGACCTGCCTCTGATTGGCTAGGCAAAAGGATGACGTTTCTCGAGTTACCCTTCACTGAGAAAATTTTGACGTTGTGAGCAACGTCATGGTCATATCAAGCCAATCAGAGGCAGAGCAACGTGGGTCATGGTGTCGCCTAAAAATTAAGTGCTGGATCCACACTATCCTCTGGATACCCCTCAAATTCTAATCACCTGCTCCCCTCCACACGGCCCACCCTTTCACAGAATTTCATTGAAATCCATTCAAAACTTTGTGAGTTATCCCACTTACAGACACATAGACACACACACACACACACACACAAACACCTATTGTTTGGGTAATGCAGGGGTGCAAACACCCTGAGGTATTGTACTTTTAAATATGATGACAAAGTGGGTCTGTCATAACTTTATTTATTGTTGGTAGAAAAGCTGAAAAGTGATGACTTATGACTGAGGTATGTAATGTTTAATTGAGCATTATAAACTGTCTGTTGAGAGGGCACGGCTCAGACTGTGACTTATTTTAATATTATAGTACTAGATATTTTAGATTTTACTGATCTCAGGCTGGTGTGGTTGGGCTGCAGGGAGTTTAATGACTTTTAGTGGAGAGATGGTTTGTGGTAGCATATTTTATTACAGCAATTTTTATAAATTGTTACATAAATAATCAATTATGGCAGATGACCAACAATTGACTGTTGTGGACTCTACTGAAGCCATTGTGTTTCAGTTTTACCTATGTTACTTTGATATTTTTTAATTATTTATTCAATTACCATGCTGCCTCATCATGTTGCAGTTCATTTTCAGGCACATTCAAGAAGCTTCAAATTAAAAAGAAAATCAATAATTGTTTATTGTGTAAACCTTTGTCAGGTGAGGAAACATCATAGTATAAATTGCAAACAGTATATATTGCTGAACTTGGTTGTTTGCAGATCACAACTCTGAAAGCTTTTCATAACAGCATAATGGATCCTTGGACACGATAAGCCGTCACTGAGCTTTGAATCACAGCTGTATACAGTACAGTAGGATAGAAATTCTTTCAGACACTTCTTGATCAATGAGGCTCCAGGAAAACTGCGCTGGGAGGATGTTGGTTTGATGTCAGTGGTGAGGATGATGAGTGAAGTTGATGTAGTGGTCGTGAAAGTAGGTGGTCACAGCCAGAGGAGGGCCCAGCAGCAGACACAGCCACACTAAACCGTTGCCATAGTTTCCCTTGAAATACTTTCCGAGGAGTACTGCAACCAGAAGCTAGAAGGAGAAGACAGTGTTCGAGAAACAAACAAAGATGTAGGCCTTGTCCACAAGCATACAGATATTTTTATGATTGTTTCTTTTTCTCATTCTAGTTTCATAAAAAATGTCCATACAACCCTCATATTACAAAATATCTCTGCACACATGGGAATGTAAAAACAGTCTTCAAACAAGCATGGCAGTAGGTAGAGAAAAAGGCAGATGTTAACAATATGTCAAACACCAAAGAAAAACATTCTGAGTGTCTGTAACCATATTTCCTCAAACGGACAGCACATACCTCCCCCCCAGGGCTGCACTGTGCCCAACAAACACAAAAGGGCCTAAACTGTTAAAATTGCGAGCTTTATTATCTGCATGTGTATCTGTGTATCATTCTATTTAAGGGTACCTTTTAACCAAAGTCACCCAGGGGGAGCATGTAGAGAAAAAGATTGGACCATGGATTGACCCTTGGGGCACACCGAACCCAATATGTGGAAAGGAGGACATGGACTTATTAGAGGAGACACAAAATTGCTTATTTGATAAATAGGAGGAGAAGAAGTTTAATGCCATACCACATATGCCCACCCAGTGCCTCAGTCTATCTAAAAGCAGCAGCACAAGAACTGAACACACGCTAGCATCAGCATTCATAAGAAGGTCATTACTGACTTTGAGAAGGGCTGTCTCAGTGCTGTGACACTGATGAAAACCAGATTGAAACTTTGCAAAGATGTTATAGTTTTCCACCAATGTGAGAAGCTGCTTTGACACAATCGGCTCAACAATTTTAGAGATGAAAGGTCATTTAGATATTAGACAATAATATTCTGTTGTATTGTAGTGTATGTAGTATAGTGTGTAGTACTATATGTAGTATTCTCACCTCAAGTACCATCATGATGAAGATCCACAGACGGCAGCTATGCAGGGGCAGAGCAATCATATACTACGTAGAAGAGAGGACAAAAACATACTGCATACTCTAATATCCATAGGAGATCAATTCACAAGTGGTACAAGAATATCAGTAGAAGATCATGCCTCTTTATCTAATTAGTGTGAATAACAATGATCGATTGTTGCTATTATGACAGTCTACATCTGCACAGAATGTGTAGAAAAAAATGAAGAAAAATGATCTCCATGCTTGTGTCAGACTGTACCTCACAAAGAGCAGCTGACATCAGGAAGACCAGTAACTCTGCACGTGATGGGGGCACATTCTTTTCCACCAGCCGTTTGTATACATGTCTTCATACGAGTGAAGACAAGAAGGAAAAAAACGAAGAGAAGAAAGTAAAATGTAAGGGAAATTATTTGGTCATTATTTGGAGTAAAACTTAAGGCTTGTTCCAGCTCAGACTAAAATACCTGTGACACCACTTCTGACATGGAATATTCCAGTTCCTCCAGAAAGTGATCAAAGTAGTGGCATTCCTGTAAATTATGATACACCACAATGAGCCAATACTGAAGACAACAACGCAATCTGCAGATTTTTTATTTATTTATTTTTTGTATAACTGACCACCAGTCTCCGTAAAAATGTCGATCACCAAAGCACAGCAGCTCTGCAGAGATATTCAAGTAGGAGTGACTCAAGAAGAAGAGGAGGAGCCAGAGGAAATGGGTTGGTGCCTGGCATGAAAATATGTGTTATACTATTTAACAACAATCTCTGCTATTTCTATTATTTTTGTACAAACTCTCATCTCTAATTTTCATGCCCAAGCGCACTCCTCATCCTCACCATCCCTACCTGGTACCATCATCATTTTCATACTGACATCTTACATTCTTCACTACTTTATAGCTCTGGGAAATCTAAAGTGAGTTAAATATAATGTTGAAATATCATTCACAAACCCCTCACCACCAGTCCCACCATGTGCTCCACTCTCATAGTGATGTCCATACTCTATAAGTAAGAAAAATGTGAAATCAATAGGTGTGGAATCTGTGTTTGTTCTAATATTCACAATAAGGAGGGATAACGCTTCACTCACAGAGAAAGAGTTTTCTGATCTCTGGAAGATGGGCTCTATCCACTGAGAGAGAGAGAAAAAAGTCACATCGCATAATAGGACTCAGTGTCATCTTACAGTACATTGCAAAGTTAACGCATTCAGAAACAAGAATAAAAGTCATGCAGCCATGCAACCACCTCTATAAGTCTGTACACCAGCACAGTGGTGCTTTGAGCTAAATGCTAATGTTAGTGTGTTAACATGCTGACATTTACCATGTAAATGTCTTTAGTTGTGAAGATATTTTGTCAGACTGAAAGTAGTAGCAGTAGTTTTGGTGTAAAATATTAAGAAATATTTAAATGGACACACGTTTAGAATTTGAAATCGAATAGCTGTTGATTCAAATTGTACAACGAATTTTTGTGTGGATAATAGTTTTCTGTGTAAATAATTTTATATTATGTGAATAAATGTTTAACAGGAGTATAGTTATTTATTTAAGTCATTGATGATATGTTTCTGATTACCATTTGTTATAAGCTTTTATTGTGGTTACTCAAATTTTAATGTCAATGCCATTGGTGGACACGCTCTCTGAGTGCTTTCTACTTTATTATGTGTTTTGTCTAATTTTTTGGCAAATAAATTACATCCAAAAGACAAACATAGAGAGATGGAGTGAGAGTCTAAAACCATAAATGTACAAAGTCTAAAATTAGAACAGTTACACTTAATGAATAGTGTTTGGCAACAGGATGAATTTGGGAACAGGATGAATTTGGGAACAGGATGAATTGATAAAGATTCACAAGGCCTAAAATCTATGCTGTATTATTTACATTATACATTATATATATATATATATATATATATATATATATATATATATATATATATATACACACATATATATACACACACACACACACACACACACAGTAAATTATTTTACATCTTTAACCAGCAGCTGTACAATGCAATGTACCTGCTGCACAATTCCAACCATGATCTGGACAACAATGACCTAAAATAGAAAATGACACAAATAAGAAGCTGCAGTGTATCAGTATAGTACAGGATATCTGGATATCTGGAAAGACCAATTAAAAAATAAATATAACTTTTTTAAATCTGGTGAACTACACATGATTTGCACTCACAGACATTAATATGCAAATCTCGAGTTAATCCTATGTGGTCTTTCTACCTGTACAACAGCAATCACCGCCAACATTTTACATATAATGCAATGTGGTTATTTCAACAGTGTAAACTACTCATCAATCATTGTTTAAAAACCCTAAATAAAAACAAGCCAGAAATAAAATAAAGTAAAATACAATGCACATTGTTATAACAATGCCCCTTTTTTTTTTTTTACAGTAATATGCATTTACTGTCATGAGTGAATCTTAAAAGGGTAATTATTAAACTTTATAACTGAGTGAATTATCTTTATTTTCGATAATGCATTAATATCAAACCACAACACAGACAACTAAGCAGTGTAATGGTGCAGGTACAGGTGTTGCATATCAATAGGATTGTAAATTGTGCAGAGAAGAGACCCTTTGGAGGGAGTGCTCTGCCTTGGAGGAGGATTGCGGTGTCCAAACCCTCTTGTTTTTTAAGCGTTTTAAGTCTGACAGTGACACACACTTGGACCATAAGATAACTATTTGTAACTGCTGTAATTATTATCTTATTGGCCACATTGCTGTAATGCTGGATTTGTTTTAATTTTCGAAGGGGAAAATGTCCAAAAAAGGTCTAAATGTGCTTGTCTTGCTGGAGCTAATTGGACCTAATATGCTGCTTTCCTCTACTTAAAAGTGCATAAAACCTTTCAGCTCACCATTTCCAGCAGCCTTTGCAGGAGCTTATTGATGCGGACCTTAGGAGTAAATGGAAAGTCTCTCTGGTAGCACAGAGTGGGGGCAAGGAGGAAATAATAGAGATCTAAGAAGTCAAAGACAGAGGAAACAAATAAAGCCTATCTTCTAGAGTTAATGTAAAGTAATCAAGTATCATCTCATGAATGACAAGCAGTTTCACCTTTGAACGTAAGATGCTCATTGTGGGATTTTTGTGCAACAGAAACATTCTTGTCTATTTCTGAAAAAACAAACAAACCAGTAGTTATTGGATTAGCCTCTGTTTTGTTCTTGAATGAAATCAGAGCAGTTTCTGGTGAAAAATACCTGCATCAGTTAAATGTCTGTACCAGCGATTAGTTTCCTGGTATGAATAAAGCTTCATCCCCAGAGCGGTGTAGAACCAGAGAGAGAGGAACGCTCCACCTGGTGGACAGACAGAGACATCCCAGCAATGAGTCATCGTCTAGCACAATAAGTGTGTAGGCTAGCTTTTTTTTTTTTTTTAACTCTTCAGTCCATCAATACAAGAGCATTGTTTTGCTGCTTGCATTAATCTAACATATAGAGCTGGGCTCTAAAGTGAGCCCAATATGATCAAATAGGAAAAAGTGTGCACTGTAAAATGATGCATACAGTATCCAGAATACTTCCATTTGACAGAACAGTGCAGCTCCTATATTGTATAATTTGTGGGAAACTTATGTCTATTAGCTTTTAATAATATTGAAGTTGTCAGTCCTGTACTACATTTAACTCACTGCATCATACATAGTAAATGTAATGATGACGCACATGTGTATTTGTTACCTGTTGATATATTAGGCTCATGCACAATGACTGCAGCAGGAAATAGCAGGAGCAACCCCAGATTTAAGAGATGCAGACGATGGGAGTTGGTGGGGGACAGCATACCCTGACATAAACAATAGAATAACAGAGTTTCAATTAACTATTTGGAGTTGACAAATCGCTCTATTAGATACTAGTGTAACTGGTAATGTCCTAAGGTGGTTCTTGAAAACTGTTCAAACATAAAACATGACACAGTATGAATTTAATTTGGGCACCAGTGTCACCTTTTCCTGATATCGTTCAAGGAGCAGAGCTGTAATGGCAAACATGTTGGCAGCTGGAAAAAATACAGATATTTTGTTAATTCACAACAACAGGCAGCGTGTGTCGTGGTTACAATCCAGTGACGCCCCAGAGCTCATATTAGAATCTATTAGCAGGTCCTGAACAGTGATCCTGCAGATGTGAAAAACGTTGTATTATGTCTTTAGATGTCACAGGATCGAAAATGAGGTGAACCTGGAGGTGTGGAGTTAGAATGAAGAGGGCTTACCAGACCTCTGTAGTACACTCCTGATCTCTGCAGAAGGATAGAGGCTCAAGGCTACATTAGACACTACTACTATAACACACCCGAAGGCTCTGATTGAACTTTTGGTGGTAATATTGCATTGTGGGTAACATAGACACCAGATTAACAAGAAAGAAGAATGTAGAATATACAAGATTTGCCTTGACCTGCTATTGATTTTGACTTTTTTAAACTGTCTATGACCAATGTTAAATTGGTGGAGTATTCTTTAACTAAAGGTTGATCTAACATACTTTCCTTTCTTCCTTTGGCTTTTGGGATTTTTTCCTCCAGTTCAATGTTAAAGAGTTTCTCACCCAGTATGAGGTTGACGGATGGCCAATTGCAGTTGTCCTCAATAAGATTCTCCAAGACCTTTTTTACATCTATCAAAAAGCCATGTCTGTTAAAAGGAACAGAAAACAAGACATAAGTCTAGCACGGATCATACACATGGAAAAGTTTTACCTCAGCCAAGGTTATATTTTCACCTGTGTCTGTTTTTTTTTTTTGTTGGTTTCTTTGTTGGAATTATTATGCAAAAATGACTTCTAAAAAAACGACAACAAAAAAAACAGGAAAGAAGCCATTAAATTTTGGTGCAGATTCAGTAAAAGGGGTCGATCCAGCCATTTTTTTTACAACTTTGTTCAAAATTGTGAGAGACTGTTTTAATACATTTTCCTTAATTATACATAAAAACTACTGACCCAGTATCCATGAAACCTTGTAGAGGGGTGGGACCTGGGTCAGTCAGGCTTAATCTGGATTATTCATTCTTTTTAATTAATTAACTAATCAGTTAATTATATGATTTGAAAAGCAAACTGCATCTCACAGTCTCCATAAGTGGATGCATTTAGCCCAGTGAGTTTTACTGTAAAACTCCAGTTACACAGCTCGAACTATACTGGTTCAAAGCTCCAGAAAAGTCTAGAAATTGGACAGTGAATTAACATTGAATCTATTGTTTCAAGCTGCTGTTTCAAAGACAGAAACTTTACTTTTGCCCTCAAGATTAAATCATATACATGAGGAAATATGCTGCTAGTGGTTAAAATGAGGGCCGAAAGGCCCAAAAAGTTCGGCTGCACTTTTTAATTTCAATTATGATCATACACCTCCACACTGTTTTAGTTATAGATACACATGATTACCAGAGGACTTTTTTTTTTACTGTTAATGTAGAGTCCCCAAAACCATTAGAGGCTAATATAACTGAATAACTACATAATAATATTACTATTAACTGGGCCGTATGTCAAGGGCTGCAGCTTTCTTTTCCAGGCTGACGAAAGATCAGACCTTATCCCAATATTGCACACCTGTGATGTTTAGATTATTTCCATGGCAAACAGATTTCCCCTTATTAATGGTCACCCCAGCAGCAGGTGAAGAGATTGAAGGTGAAGCATCTCAATTTCTTGTAGCACAATAAATTAATTTAAATGTCTGGCTCCATTTCTGTTACTATTACCACTGCTATCACTACTACACAGTTTTAATTACAACAAATTTGACAACTAATACTATTATTACTACTACTACACAGCTTATTATAACGACTTTGACTCCAACCACTAATCAACCAATCAACTCCAGCTGTCAGTGTTTTTAGGCTTCTTGACACAAGGGTAAGGACGGGAAGAGCTAGTAACATAAACAGGAACCTCTCCACAGACCAGGCAAAGGCTGGCCTGTGTAGTTCCCACCCTTCAAAGGATGTGCCCCTGAATTGAGACACAATTTATGTGTGTAAGAGGGCCTATGTGTGCGCTCTTCTTAAACCAGGATGTGAAAATGTATCACAATTCAAAAAGAGTGGAATATGTACAGGTGGATATAACGTATGTACATGCATGTGTGCATCTGTTCATACTCACTGTATGAAATTCTCCAAGAACAAGTGAGCATGAGTCAAGACCTTAAAAACAGAATGACACACATACAGATGGTACAGAAATTGAAAGAAGATATTTAGTAACTCAATGAAAACTAATAACACCCAGTAGAGCGCATACCTCCACCAAAGCCCAACAGTCCCCTTTACTTCAGTAAAGTCTGATCCAAAATTAACCAGTAAACTATTTAAATCTGGTGGATCTGGATTTTGTTTTGCCACCAAATTGCACACAGATACCAACCCCCTTAATATGCTTGATTTAAAAAAAAAAATCAAGATCCACGCATTATTCTCTGAGAAATGACTGAAAATGTCAAAGAACACAAGAAAGTGAGACAAAAAAATCTGCAAATTTATCCAGATGCACACAAAAATTGAATAGGGTCTATTCTGGCCCAAGACCCATCCTCACACCAAGTTTCATGAAAATCCGTTCTGTAGTTTTTGCGTAGTCCTGCTGACAAACCAACCGACAAATGGATGCGAGTGAAAACATTACTTTCTTGTCTGAGGTAAAAAAAAAAGTCCTGTTTATAAAATCAAAAGGAGGCGATGGGAGAACTGACCAGGAGAATAATGATCCAGTTGAGGATGCCTCTGTATCCGGTGAATTTGCTGTTGGAGCTCAGCAAAGAGTCTTGGACACGATGACAACTGGACAAAGAAACCTGTTTTAGTCATCATCATGTGAGGCATATTTTTTCACCATTTGTAACCATTAGTTTTTTTTAAAGTCACGTTTGATCACTGTACTTCCCCAGCAAATACAAAGACAAATACAACGGGCACACAATGTAACAACGTAATGTGGTCGTGGGTTTCAGGTGTTAAATGTTCATGTTACTCTGCACCTCAGCTTCAGTGAGTCCTGTATAGTATTTAGAGTCAAAAATAAGAAAAACAGCCACAGGCCTACAAGAGAATACGCATCAGTAAGTATGTAGGAAGAAGTAGTTACTCTAAAATCACTATCAAGTATAGACAGGAAGAAATCAGTATGTTTAAGAAGTGTGGAAAGATGCGTTTGAGTCCAGCAGCCGTGTATCTGACAAAACTCTAAACTAAATTCAAAACCACTAGACCCCTGGATTCACTATATTTGTGAAAATTAAATTCTGATTTTGAGTATGAAGTAGAAATCCTTCAGTGCAGAGGAACTGATTAAACTAAAATAAGAAAACACAAACATAAACAGTAAACCTCGATCTTGAAGAATTCAGACACAGAGCACTCTCTGTGTGTATGTTTGAGGAGAGGGCAGTGAACCTACCATCATGACAGATAGAAAATAAAAAGGTATCACTTGCTGCTTATTGCAGTAAGAATGGCTTTTAGTTCTACTATTTCTGGTGTTAAGTACAGATTTGTAGTACTTGTACTATGTCTATTTACTTCTTCTTTATGCTTCTACTCCACTACATTTGACTACATTTTACTGACCTAAATTTAACTAAAAATCCAACAAATCAAGTTTTTTAAATACAAAAACATAAGATGTATTTTATTATATGATAAACTGTCATAGATTTAACATTCACAGAGAATATAAAAGGCTTAAAGTTTACTTTGACAAAATACCACATTGAAATGTTACATCCACATTAATGCATCTGTAATAATCCAATAATACAACATATAGTATTACACTCACAGAGGCCATTTTGTGGCATTGATTACTCTGTATTTTTGCAGCTTTAAGTACAATTATCTAATAATAATTACATCATTTTACGAATGTATTAATAATGCAGGACTTTAATTTTCAATTGAGTATTTGACAGTGTAGAATTGTTTTTTTTACTCTAATGATTGGAATACTCCATCCAAGACTTAAGTCATGGATGTGCGCTATGAAACAAGAGAAAGCTCACCAGAGCAGAGATGCATAGGGATGTTCTAGTTCACTGGGAGGATCAGTGGCAGAAATGGGATCAACATCATAGAGGCTTGCATTGTCTTCTTCAGCCGAGGAAGAGGAGCAGACAGAGGAGAATCTCTTCCTCACCATAGCCATCTCTTTGTCTGAAGGCTCATCCACAGTGGTAAGTTCAGAGATGGTTCAATTTACTTTGGGGAAAAATAAAAAATGAACTCATCATATTATCAGATACTTTGCTCTGACGTCATTATTGTCACCTTTATTTGAGAGAAAACAGAAATCACAACATTTAAACAAGTGTTTGGTTTCTTTTGCTTTCCCTCAGGTAAAATTTCTGTTTCTTTTTACCCTGCAATTTTGCATATAATTTATGATGGGCAACATTAATCATTCTTGAAACAGTGGTCTGTGGTGTTCAAGACTAACATCATTTACAAGCAAATAAGTCTTTAAGTAAATTACCAGTTCAATGTTGTCTTATTTATACAGCTTTGTACTGCTGCCACACCACAAAAAGAAAAATGGATCAGCATCACATTATAACATAAAAATTAAATTATTCTAATGTGATACGTTTCACATTATTACAAAATGTGTGAATATTTTCATTATATAACAACATAAGTTAGTCTATAAAATATAATATAATATAATATAAGTCTTGATATGAAGCTACTCCAGTTGCGAACTGCAGTGACATCAGAATCTCACCAGTTCTCAACCCAAACGTGATCAAATCATGTAAATGAGCCATATTCTTTATAAAACTATATTCTCTGCTGATGTTTCCTCATTCAGCAGGAATTTCACATCATAGTAATATCACATTATAACATGAAATGTTTCATGTTATATAGCAATAAAACTTATCAGGTTATAATGTGAAACATTTTATCATAAAACAATAAATTATCATGCTATAACATGACAGCTCTCACGTTATAACAACATAAGTAGTATATGGTCAAAATAAAAGTTTATTGTTATAACTGCAGTAGATTCTTTCATGTAATAACATGAAGGAAATATATAATAACACACCTTTATTAGTAAAGTTATAATAAGAAACTTTTCACATGAAAATGACGTAGACCTCCTGATTCGTTTTCCTTTCCTGTCGTGGCAGCGATACGCCTCACTTATCTGCAAATAATTTACAAAACATGACGTCAGACTTAATCTGAGCGTCAAGTCCAAGTGAGTAAACAAGTTGGTCTATACTATGAAATAATATACAATAAATTTAACTAGAAATCACCCTTTAGTTTTGGTATATTAGTTATTCTGGCGACCTTCCCTCAGTCATACACACCAAGGAGGCATCTTCACATCACAATTATTAAAGCTATGTTTTATTGTTTATAATGTTGCTTGGTAGAATAAATGTGTGTGCCGAATTAAATAACTGCTACAATAAGTCAAGACCCATACGTGTATTGTTAATATTTCCTGTCAAATTAGCTGCTAATAAATGAATCTTTAAAATTGCCAGAAATCTGAAAGGAGCTCGGCCTGACCTTCTCTGACTGAAAGCCGTTTACCTTGTCATCCTCTCACAGGTCGGCCCCCGGCCCCAGTGAAATCTACATCCCCCAGAATCCGCACCTCATCAGCCTGCTGTCCAGAGATAGTTGAACACACAGAGATATTTTTACCTCTGATTCCACCTGGGCATGTGATGCGCTCATTGTCGCACTTAAAACAAACTGAAATCTGACATTTCTCCTCTTCTCCTAACATTCAAAATAAAAGCCTCTTCGATGAAAAAGTGCTTCTGTGCAAAAGTTAAATAAGTGCATCAAAGGATGAAAAATTATTTTTGATTTTATTTTTCATCCATTTGCATACTTCTACTTTTTAATTTTTTTTTTATTTCTATCCTCTTAAATGATGTTGCGGCAAATGCAGGTAAATTCGCCTCTGCCCTCACATTTATGTGACAATGAATTAATGCTAAAGCAATAAATAAAGTAAAAGAAGCACTGTTCCAGAGGAACAATAGACAACCTAAATAAGTTTGAATTTACTTTTAGTGACTCGAAATTGGATTTTGAATGACTGTTTCAAGTAAACTCTCTAGTAATTTATTATGAGGACAAAATTGGACTTTTTATGTCATTAATTATTCATCAATGTAAATTATAAAGATGCAGGTTGTGTTTTCTATGGATCAAGACATCACAGCAGACAACAGTTTTTCAACCATAAGCTAGTCTGAGCCCATATGGCTGTTTCAAAATGTGCTTTTACTTTGAAGTGATATGGACTTCCTCTTAGTTTCACTCTCGCTCTGTCTGACTTGACAAAAACCATCCTGGTATAAAGATGCATGTTCCTACTTCATGAACCCAGAAGCCTGGTACTGAAGAGTTATATATGGTTAACATATATAAACACATTTTCTACTGATTGATGATTCCCTGTAGTTAAAATCTACAGGCATGATCGTACAGCCTATACTTGTTGGTTTCTCATCTTCTTTTTATTCCTTAGTTTATTTTGTAGTCAATCTGTATTCTCCCACATTTTCCATGTGATTGAGCTTTTGCACTCATAAAAATGTTAAACTAAACCAAAAGTTTTCTTACATCCACTGAGAAAACTAGAAGAGCACTCAGTACAGGGCAGACCTCGCCAAAGCCCAACAATCCCTTAAAAATTAAGTGAAACCCTAATCCCTACCCTCAATAAAACATGTGCTCCATCTAAATATCTGTCCTCAGTAGGTGGAAAATAATAATAATCATGAACCCAAAATCCGTCAGACAAACTAACGCCAGTGAAAACATTACCTCCTTGGTGGAGGTAAAAGTACAATTAAACAAACATTAACGCAAAACAGATTTATTTAAAAAGTAACTTTTTTCAAAATAATGATCTAACAGTATAAGTGTTACACTCTCAACAAACACAACTAAATGTGTAGCATTCTGAGACAAACTCCCTTTCAAACACTGATCTTCCATTGGATGCTGACATTTTTAAGAATACATTTCCAAATAAGTGTTAATCATTTTCATATTGGTTGGTTTGCATATGAGGGTCTCAACATGATGAGTGATGATTTCTAATTATGGAATGTCTAGTTTGTACAACTCTCCATGAAAACAGTATTCTTACTGATTCCCACAGCTCAATTATCATTGATCGACTTTGATAACAAACACTGATCCAAGGTCAGTATCCAGGGAGAATGGCTCTAATGCCATTAACAATATCTGAACATGTGCCATGTGGCCTGAACAGTTTTTCTAAATGAGGCCTATGGTCTTTAGAAAGCTGCTTTGCTCAGAGGGAGGCCCTCAGTTGATGGTGAGCACGTCGCTCTGGATCTCGTGGCTCAACTGAGTCTGCAGATCGCTCAGCTTCTTCTTCAGGACAGCCAGCGCTGACATGACGATGGTCTCCGGCCGCAGAGAACCGCATGACTCCACATTATAATAGAACCTGTGCAGGAACAACGTCAAACATGAGCTGTTGGATTTCTGACACGAGCATCATGCTTCATTTTTAGCTAATTTTATGCTAATTTAAAACAGACAAAAAAATTACCCTGACGAATAAAAATATTTGTCTTCATATTATTACATCGCTATATTCAACCTGTGCAGTTTATTATAATAGAGAATTGACTATAGATTTAGGATTCTATACATTTCCCAGTGGCAAAAATATTTAAAAGAAGAAAAAAAAATCACAAACAGTACATGTACATTTATCAATTCAAGCACAACCCTGACTCCATAAAACACTAATAAAACAGAATGTGATAATCTCCTAATCCTTTTTGACATCCAGTTCAATTGAAAACAGTACAATGACAATATATCTAAATTTGTACCGTATCAACCTATAATAATAAGCATACAATAAATATACGCTAACCACACAAGAGTCATATGAAGATGACATATCAATCCAATATCCCACAATAATAATACAATTTATAGAGAATTCAATATATTAAAAGGTACAACTAATTATCTCTGGACCTGAGCTCATCTGAGATGGACTGATGCAAAGAGGAAAAGTGTCCTTTGGTCTGATGAGTCCACATTTTAAATAGCTTTGGAAATCATTGAGGCCATGTCACATTCTGCTGCCTTACAACAGCTTCAGAGTAAAAGAGTCCAGGTACTTGACACCTGTCCCCCATTGAAATTGTGTGGAGCATTATGAAGTGCTAAATACAATAACAGAGACCTAAGACTGCTGAACAGATGAAGTCATATCAAGAAAGTATTAGACAGTTTTGAGACAACTAAAAAGAAGAAGAAAAAAAAAGACAGAAATTCCACTTTAAAAATTCAACAATTAGCGTCCTCTCTTCCAAAACACTGAGTGTGGTTAAGAGAAAATATAAAATAAATAGATATAGATAAATAGTACTGTACTCAACTGCATTTAGGTTAAATAGGATTTACAAATCAGTCCATTGTGGTTTTATTGACATTTAGGATTGATGTCTTGGAATTGAGGTTGTAGAAGGAAGATTCTTTCCTCACCTTTCTGGCTTTCCATTGGGGTCATAGGGAGCCTGAACCTCATCCTCCTCAATCTCTGAGTATTCACTCTTTGGCCTGAGAACCAGTGACACAGTACAGCGATGCATGATTCAGTTATTGTTGACATTTAACCTTCATCCTTTATGATGAGCCATACTGAAATGAAAACATACCACTCCTCGGGTCGTGGGTAGACTGTGTGCCTCAGCGCGTTGTCTGGGTCGTACTCGAAGGACACCCCCGCTGTTGGGTTCCACTTGGCATGTTCCTTACCGAAACCTTTCTTGGCGTATGCCCTGAGCCGCAGCTCCTGACCTTTGCGAAGCTTCACCAGCAAAATTTCTTAGTTGTATCGGAAAAGAGAGAGTAACGAAAAGATAAATGTTTAAAATATGGGATAAAGTGATGGAAAGACAAACAAACTCAAAACATCGACAAGCTTACTTTCTTGTTCGCCGTAATCATTGGGATCACTGTCTCGACTCCTGGAAGTCACCTAGAAAGTCCAAAGAAAAGATGGTCAGCTTTTTTTCTTCTGCTAGTACTTCCATCTAAAGACTCCAATGAAAGGAGGAAGGACTCACTGGGATGACTTTGGGGTTGTTGGACAGAAGGTCACGTGAGGTGACATGTCGGGTCTGGTCATCAGTACAACGAACGTCCAGTTTTAACTCAACAGAACACTCTGAACAAAAATCATCACAGGTACAATCCTGCAGGGGAATCAGATCCAGACATTTATAACAATCATATTAAAGCTTCAGAGTGTGGAACAATCTAGTTTGTCTTTCTGACTAGCAGTGATCTATCATTAATGGTGTTACATTTAAGGGTTACCGGGCAACATCACCGATGACTGATAGCATACTTACCCTAGAATACTGCATTTTGTCCACAATGTCATCACTTGTGAGAGGTATGAGACCTGATAACACAAGACACAAAAATGTTACAGCAGCCTTTACTGTAACTTGAGACCTCTAATGATCATAATGCAACAATATAAATTCAAATTACTATCAAGTTGCATTAATCATATACACAGTGATACATACCAACTCTGTGTGCAATGAATTCATCATGCAGTACTGATGAATTGGCATCGATCTGGATCCAGTCAATTGCTGCAAATAAAATAATGCAAGGTCAAGTTAGTTACTTTGAGTTCAAGTGGGGTATTACTATTGGGAGCTGATGTGTTCACACAACTCTTCAACGCCAACTCAACTCTCGTCAACTTCATTATGTCACCGTCATTGCTATGTGACACCTAATAATAGCGTACTTCAGAGCGTAAACAGAGTACTGGGTGATTCATGCAGGTAAATTTAACACACTTCGGAAGTTATTGCTTTGAACTGAGAGGACTAAGGAGGATGGGCTGGGCTCTTTTCAGCAAACGGGTCTTTTTCATGTCAGACAGAAAAGTACAGGCGATAAAAACTTAATCATCGACAACATGTAGAGGCAGTGAAGGTTGTTTGTAAAATCGTGTCACCAGCCATAACCTCCTCCAAGAAGGCAATGTTTTCACCGGCATTGGTTTGTCTGTCTGTTAGCATGATTACACAAAATCTACCAGACTGATTTTCACATTTTGCAGGGCTATCAAACTAATAATGATACCACTGTGACTCAAAAAACTAGGGGTAGGTTTTCATGGTCAAGGAGTCATACTAGGAGGGTTAAACTATCATGGGACTATTGCTTTTTGGCGCAATGACATAATGGAGAGCTGTCTAGGTGGAGGTTCAGAAATTAAATCAGTCTGATGAAATGAAAGTTTACTATACCTATTGTGGCAACTTCTGACATGAAGACACGGCGGATGGAGTTTGCAACCCTGAAAAGGAGACAGACGGGTGTGGTTAGACGCAAGGGTGACAGTCATAAACATCGATGGCTGGTTTAGTGTTTTCCTGACGATCATATCACTGCTGAGTATGAAACGACTGGTGGGCAACGTCAAATACATTCATTTCCAACATGTACAAACATTTCGGTTATGAGATGCTTAGCATTATTAGCTTAATTGGTAGTACTCAGGCGTAGTTATTTAACAATAACATAGGTCTCATAACATCTGTTTTGGTTCTGAGGAGAATAATGGCTGCCTCCTCACTTTCTTTGAATACACAAATACAGTGGTTACTCACGCTAAATCAGTGTTTTCGATGACAAACTTGACATTTTCGTCTGTCAGTTCTGTGATCTTCACCGTAGGTTGATTAGCATATGGCATTATATAAGATAAATTAACCAAATATAACGCTGCAAAATGGTTTGCACACTCCACTACCGCTGCTTCGGCTTGAACGTCTTTCCGTTTCCGGAATTACCAACCGCTGATTGGCCAGGGGATTTAAAGACGATTAACAATTGGCCTCGATGAGAAAAGGGGGCGGTTCTTTATTTAATATCCGGGTCATTCGTGCCTTGACAGACTTTTTCCAAGATAAAAGCAGTCTTATTTTTTTAAAATAAAATTTATAATTTAATGGTTACGTGTGTGTATATTTGTATACGATTAAGATTGTTCAATTTTTGAGTGTCTAGAAATAAGACAATTCATGTTAAAAAGCAGTTTCTGCTTTATTGCCACTGTATGTTTATCAACACAAAGTCAAAACTTTTACATATCAATGACTTCAAACTGCAAAAGTCTACTACTGGAGTTGTGTTTGCCTGAGCTCAGCTTTTATAGTGGATGCCTGTCTTCATTTTAATCAGATAATGAAATTCAGGCAAATTGTTACATATACAGTAATAACTATTTTATTGAAGACCAACAACAAAATTTCAGCTCTATATATCCACTTATACGAAAGGAAAACGATCTGTTCAGGTGATTGAAATTTTTGTCAATGAAACAAAACAGGACACAGCCACTGGTCCTACAGGTGAACACAAAGGCCCGTAATAAATAATATTTTTCTCTTGCTGAATAAAAGCCCAATACTTTCAGTCTCAACATAGTTAATCAGAAATAAGAGTAAAAAGAAAATTGATCTTCAGCTCATGACATAAGCCAGATGATCAGGATCAGCGTGAAGGAGAGATGTTTTACATCATCGCCTCTGGTTCAGTCCAGTGAGGTTCTTCAGCTGTAAAGCACAAGACAAACATCAGCAACATTTCTATCAATACATTTCAATATCTACATATTTTTTTTAACAATCCAAAATTTGTAAAATACAGAGACCATGCACTTTTACATCATGAAACAGCATTGAATATCTAAAATCACTACATATATTGATGGTGATTCAATTATTATTAACATTATAATGAGTATAGGTTTCAAAATAATAGCACGGATTGCTGGGCGGCATATATTTAAGAGTCAGTTGAAGATGGCATACCGCCCACCCCCAACATCCCCCAGAATATTGTACAATAAATACATCAGTATATGGCATATCCTTCATTACCTTAGTGAGCCTAGAGTAGTGTATATTGCTTTGGATATGTGCTACGCAGCAGATGATCAACCTTCAGAGTCACCTTAAAATCATCTTTCCAAGGAAAACTCCAAAAACTAGATATGCAGAAAAATCTGAATGTTTAAAGGCACCATTATTTACTATGGTTAATACATGTGTAAAGATTGATGAAGCTAGTGTGCATAGTTTGCAAGATATGCTGCGGACAAAAACAATACATACACACACAATACACAAAAACATATTGTCAACTAAATCCCAAAATGAACATGAGTGGAGACTTACTGTAACAGCAGCTCCCATGAGCCCCTGCACCACTGCTTCACCAGTCGACTGCATCTATAGAACAAAGTGAAAGAAAATACATATTACTGAGAAATTAGGTCCAACGGTCATATAAATTCTGGTAAACATTGGAGTCTGTATTTTCGTTTATTCTGAACTCATTGTATGGAACTTGTGTTTTATGAATCAAAGCATCTTTATCTTTTAGTTTTATAGTTTTCTTTCCACTTGGCCCAATGCTCAGAACAATCCCTGCTGTTTTCTAGGAGGAGAACGACATTTTTACTCAATCTGTGGTCAGTTACGTAATTATTCCACTGATGGGCATAGTCAGATCGATAGGGAGGTAAGTATTCCTACATAACTTTGATAAAGAGTCTTACAACACTTCCTCACTGGCTACAATTAATCTGTTCACCCCTTTGTAACTCTATACCTGTTTGGTGGTGGTTGCCATGTTGACTACATCTTGAATGCGGTTGTCAAGGAAGTTCCAGGTGTCTTGGAAGTCTGGTGAGGAATCCTGAAGCATCACCAGCTCTGTGGTGTTATAGATGCCCGTCAACGCTGCCCGTTTGGTGTACCAGTTCATCTACAAAAGAAAGGGGTGGAATGGAACATACATGTTGTAGAAAGAGGAAAGGCAAAGTGATTTCAAACTTGTGCTTTACATTAAAATGCACCGACCAAGTAACATGTACAGAATTAAATATCAGTAAGAGAGGAGAAAAATATAGACAGAGAAGAATTATAGTTCAAACCTAATGACATCACTTAAAAACACAGGTACTACAGTGAACACTCAAGGCAGCTATCGCAAACGATCTTGGAAGTTTTTGCTTGACGCTGTGTTTTTCGTTCTCATGCATGTTTGAAAACATTGCGGATTTGACATGACTGACAAATTACATATATGTCAGGTTCAGGACAGATGTGCTTTTTCACAGCTGATAAGATGCCATCCATTGCCACAACATGGGCACGATTGGTCGACATGACAGTAAAAACATTGCTATCGTCGCGAGTGGGCACCAGAAATACTCATCAATTTCTTATCATTATTCAATCAATGTACGTGCAGGAGTTATTGCTAGAGCGACGTATATGTAGGACATTAAATTGTTCCAGTAGGTGTTACCTTTGTGCTTTGGGTCACTTACAATATAGAGAGGAGCTTTGGCTCAGGGGGAAAGGGATGACAGAGCAGCACAAATAGCTTTCTGACCACTACGCTGTGTGAACGCTGCACAGTTGTATTTATGACATATTTAGCTGTATGGAGATTTATGGACAATGGTTATGGATTCTTGTATACAAGACAATGAAGAAATTAACAGTGAGCAATAACTATTCCAAAGACAAGAAACAGAAATCAGAGAGTGGGTCAATTATTAGCCTGTCTATGCAGCCCCCCAGTGGCTTTGAATTTAGGTGGGGCCGCTACAGTACACATTTCAATTACTCACATAATTTGCACTGAAATGTTAGCTGAGGTTTTACATAAAGCGAGCATTTGTTACTTAAGTTAACAGAGCTGGTTTACTTTTGTCCATTATTTCCAAATAGGAAGAATATTTTATCAAGCTTTTCATGCTTGATGCTTTTAATGCTTTTCTATGCTTCTTATGTCTTCTTCTTCGTCTGGTCAATGTGGTGAGAGGACTGTATATATTTAACCCCTGGTTAGTTTAAATTCATTATTATTTTTGTTCTGGTTCCTGGTAGCCTAATGTGAGCTGAGTATGAATTTCGAAAGATGATTTAACTTTTGATTGGAGCTATGATAAGAAGTACAGATACACATTTCTAAGGAGTACCTAATAAGTGTAAATAAAGACAGTCAGGTGTTGGTGGGGGGAGTAACCTGGGAGGTGGCAGGCCTGATATTGCGTGGGTGGTGATGAAAGGGGGACAGGAAGGTTTGAGCAGGAGCAGAAACAGAGGGGTATCGAAGGTGATAGGATCCACTCACGTCTGTGGATCGGTCCCCGGCGTAGTACCAGATGTCGTCCACCAGGGTAGAGAGGTGCTTCAGGCTGTCTGGGATGTTGTGAGGAAGGAGCAGGATGCTCATCGCCTGAGAACACACACACACAGACACACAGACACAGACACACACACACACACACACACACACACACACACACACACACACACACACACACACACACACACACACACACACACACACACACACACAGTCAAGGGTCACATTTGTCCCTGACCTGTCTGTAAAGAGAATAACCAAATAAAACTACATATAGAGGTCGACTGTTCCTTGTGCTCATCACACACGCTACCTGTGGCCATGATTCAATGTATGGGATGTGCATCCTCAGTCTAATCTCTACAGCATCTCTCAGAAAGTCAGCAGTCTTCTTTGGTCTGCAACACAGTTGTCAAAACCAGAAAACGAAATCAGGAGGAGCTCTAACTTGAACAGAGATTTGACATCTTATCAAAAAAATCTGACTAAAATGAGCAAATTCAGGTATTTTATAGTGAAAAGGGAGAATTATTTTTATGGAATGTTAAAGAGTTAAGTGAATGTACATTTTAGCAGTACAATTAGACTGCAGGTGTGTGTATACGTACTCGGCCTGGCCCAGCTGGACCTGATTGTGTTGTTCAGCCAGGATCTCTGTCAGCTGTGAGTTGCACTGGGTGATGAAGTGTAGGACCAAGTCTCCAGCTCCATTATAGAACATGCCAGTGGAAGCAGAGGACAGGCCCAGTGTCTGGCACCAGCACGGCAATAATAACAACACACAGGAAATGCAACATGAGCTGAGTAATAGTCATCACAGAAAATCTGGAATCCCCCCCCCCAAAACCTGTGCTGTTCTTTTGGTACAGTATCTAATCTAAGTTGATGTTTAGTTGATGGCTTTTGGGTATTTTTATGTCTTGACATGATATGAGGGGAGGTGGGGGATGACTTGCAGCAGAAGATCCCTGATGATACAGTACATGATTGTCATCTTAAGCCCTTTGACCACCAGGGTGATGTCCACGCTCCAACTGAAAGTAGGTTTCAGACACATTCCCTCTTGCATACTTCATTTACGTCTCATGAGAATTTGTGAATCCGATCTGACAAGTTCATTGCATGTCCCACTGTGTGAGACAGACCCAATGAAAGCTACGCTATATGTATTGGGACACCTGGCCCTTACAACTTCAGGAAATTTTATGACATCCCATTCTATTTTCATAGGTATTAATACGGCATTGGTCCCCCCCCCCCCCCCCCTCTGCAGCTATAACAGCTTCCACTCTTCTGCTATGACATTCTACAAGATTTTGGAGTGTGTCTGTGAGAATTTTTCACCATTCATCCAGAAGAGCATTTGTGAGGTCACCCACTGACGTTGGGTGAGAAGGTCTGGGTCGCAAACTCCGTTCCAGTTCATCCTAAACATGTTCAATGGGGTTAAGGTCAGGGCTCTGTGTAGGCCAGTCAAGTTCTCCCACACCAAACTCACCAAACCATGACTTTATGGACCTTGCTTTGTGCACTGTGGCTCAGTGATGCAGGAACAGAAAAGGGCCTTCCCCAAACTGGTCCCACAAAGTTGAAAGCATAGATTTGTCCAAATGTATTGGTATGCTGCAGCATTAAGATTTCCCTTCACTGGAACTATGGGCCTAGGCCGACCCCTGAAAAACAGCCCCATACCATTATCCTCTATATTAAGAGATGTGTCCGAATAGCTTTGTATATATAGTGTATAACAGAGGAGGAGGAGGAGATTTTAAAGCCTGTTGTTACCTGAGAATAGGGTCCAACATAAAATGCCCTAAAGTTGCTCCACTATTTTATTTCAACAGATGCTCACCTCAGCACCAGCTGCAATGGCTTCCACTGACCAGCCGTGCACTGGGACGAACTCCAAAGCGGCAGTTAGGATTCGAGCTTGAAGCTGGTCCTCTGTTTCGTATTCCTCTCCCTGCTCTCCGCCCTGGTCCTGGTAACTGTCCACAGACACACAAAAGGTCATATTTCAACAATCACAGAGAACATGGCATGACTTAAGACCAAGAATAGCTCTCTTGCATCAGGGGGTAATTAAGCTTCAGTATCCAGTCCAGAAGAAGGGGTCAGTAGGCAAGATAGTTCAAGTCAAGTCTGTCCCTTCTGACAAATGTAAAATTTCCTACTTCACTCTCAACACCCGTTTTTAGTGAGGTTCAACCTCTTTTATCAGGCTGACGTCTGCAAGTAACAGTGAATTTCTTATGAACATCACATCAACATGAGTCTTGTGCAGTGAATTCTTCTCGTCATCTATAATTCTTTACTACTATTTTATCTTTGCACTCATCCTAAATTTGGAATTTTCATATTGTCTCTGTGTACTTTATAAGCACTTCAGGTCTGAGCTGTTGGTATTTTGTTTACTTTTAATTGACTGACCTGGTGTTTGGCCTAGAAGCCTCCTCGGCTGCTGGGTCGGATGTTGAGTCTTCCTGGGCAGGTGCTGCTGTGTCCTGTTTGGCAGAGTCAGCCTGGTAGTGCTCATGGTAGGTTGTGGAAGACAAGGAGGGGTGTTTGTCAGATTTGGATTCGTCCTGAAGCCTCAGCGCAGCACAATGGAAACCTCGTCTCAGGCTGCTGAACTGGGGGGTTGTTGCAGTTGGTGCAGCCACCACTGTAGAGAGAAATAAAGTCATTATCCTCTGAGGATTTGGTTGGACGATAATGTAACCAAACTCCTTTGTGAAATCTCACATATATATTCAAACTTGTAACTCACTCAAAGACATGGACATCAATGGCCAAAAATACTGGGATTTTGCACTTTTTTCCAAGTAACTCAACAAATGAATCCCACACCTTTCTATTGGCAGTGTGGACCATTCTCCAGTTCTCAGTTATCAGCTGTTATTAGCAGATCTCTCCCCACATGATCAATTATATTCCAATCTTTCTACAGAGACTCAAATTTGTTCAAAATATACATCAAAATCCATCACCACACTCCAAGATTCCATTTCAATCGTATCTTGCCTACCAGAGAGTAACAAACATTTAGCATGTTTGACTGTGAAACAGGAAGTATGTTTCACAAAAACAATTGCAGCACGTATATTATACGTTGCAGCAGGAATATTACAGAACTGGAGGCCTTTGCCCAAGAGGAATGTTCTAAGATTCCTCAGGAACACTGCCAGAAGCTGGTGTCTGGCTATACATCACATTTGCAGCAAGTCATAGCAGCAAAAGGGTCTCTACAAAGTACTAGAGATGCTTGTAATTAAGGGGTTGAATCCTTATGAGACTGCAGTAGTCAGTAAAAGTCTCATTTGTGTTATATTTGGGGGAAAACTATAATATCTGCTCTATTGAGCTATTTAAACTGTTCTTGTTTGATTTCGTTATTGCAATCAGCTGATAAATAGAATATTTTGCCACTAAACCGTATATACAATGGGCATTGAATAATTATGCTTCCAACTGTACAGCGTGCAGATTTCTTAAATCCCTCAAATAATGTAGACACCTGCAAAATGTCATACCTGAGTACACATTAGAGTGAAATCACCATACCTGACATTGAGTTATTTCTTGCAGCCTCTGAGGGTACCAATAATATTGAGTCATGGGATTTATTTTAATTTTTTGTCAGCTCTTTAGTTGCACTGCAAACCAAACGTAAATTCCTAAGTTAATCCTTTGATAATGTCCTCCTAAAAATAGTTTGAGTGTAGTATAGAATTATTTGACATCTTGCATAACCAGAGAGAAGACGCCCCCCAGCCGCTGAAACTTGTTTACCAAGGAATGCATCTTGAACTACTGAGGTGCCCGTAGACCATGTCAACCAACGATTCTCCACCTAACGGTTTTGTTTTTTAGCCTATGTTGTAGTGTTTGCCCCCGTGTTTGTTTGTTTTTTTACCTCTATGGTTTGCCCCATTCTGTCCTCCACAATCACCTTTTGTGCCAATTGACTTTGACACCTATAGTTGACGTCAACACTGGCTCGTTTTCACTTAACGTTACAAATTACCAAAATTGACATTGGAGGATTAATTTCCCAGGCTGTCCATTATTAACATGAGACAACAACAACACTGCAGTCCTGTCTTACCGCTACCCAGCCCCCGGAGTACCCTTCCAGCACGTAGACCTCTCAGCAGCGCCGCCATGTTCAGCTGCACTGGGAGGTCTTTTTTTTTTCTTCTTCACTACGTCACTTTAGCGCGACTCAGCAAGAACAGGTAAAAAAAAACAAAAAAACGCGGCCTTCGAACTAACATTTAGGAAACTTTTAATTGGAGTAAATGAAAAGAAACCCCACAATAAATGGGTGTTTGATTAAATCATCTATTAAGTGTATAGCCTGCCAAATTTTCAAAAATATTACAACGCAGTAACAATTATTTTATTTCGAAAATTGTAAACGGAAAACGTGTGTCTTATTTTGCAGATATTGACAGTAAAACTTCCGTCAAGATAACATGTAATTACAGCCATAGAACTACCAGCGACTTAACCACTGGGTTCACCTGAACTGTCGTTTTATTTCTGAAATTTAATAGCAAAATATAAACACGTGAGTATATGTTCATTAACTCTTTAGCCGTGTACCGGACCCTCGTGGTCTCAGCAACATGGTTATGAAATTCATAGCACCGGTATCTTCTGCGTCACGCTGTTTGCTTTATGTAAAGCTAACCAAACGTTATGTTTTTACCAGTGTCAACAAACAAGCTAATCTTCTAACGCTAACTTTACTCGACAAACTATCATACATTTAAGACAAGTTAAAGCTGAAATCAATTACCACATTTATTGTCTGTGTAATCACGTTACAGAGGAACGACATGGAGAAGCGTCCAGACTAGTTGACCGTGTTTACATTTATGACATACACAATTCACAATGTGTTAGCCACACTGCTAGAGCTGCGCTGTTCTGGTTATAATAATCGCAGTCTTACAATTTTTCATGGCACTGACCTCTGGTTTCATGGGAACATGCTGAGTCATGGCTAAAATGTGTTGTCATAAGGATGGATGTATCAATATGGCTTATTCTTGCTCTTATAATACATCTGGGATCGTGGTCGCAAACATTGTGGCACATTCAGTTTGGTCATTTCTGTTGGTCTGGCAGGATCAGCTCCACTGACCACACGTGTCTTCACTTCAGGATGATTCAACAGACAGAGAAGCCTTTTCTTTTAAGTATAACATCCTCATTGAATCTGTACTTTTCTACAGGAAGTCATGACGTATCGTGGGATCAAAGAAGGAGACAAAGTGCTGATGGTTTGGGCTCAGCCCTCTGCACCAACAGCCCTGAAACAGTATGTAGAAGAACTGGCCGCCATTGTTGGCGCAGACGGCAAAGTATTTGTGGAGAACAATGAAATATTATTGCAGTGTGAGTGACTCTTCACCTGTTTGAAGTTGCAGCAGATAAGACTTGATGCCTAAAACACGTTCTTTATTACACTGAATCACAAAGTTTGGCTGCAGCTGAGACATGATTGTACAGCACACAGTGCAACAATTGTCATACATAAGAAAGCATGAATCGAAAGTAAAATGGTCTTCTATTCTCTCCTCTCCTCTCCTCAGCCTCGCACCCTGCATCCACCTTTGACTGTGTGTTGTCCTGTCTTCTGGCTGACAGCTCCTCCGTCCATAGTGCAGATATACTAGCAGAATTAGCCAGAGTGCTTAAACCTGGCGGGAAGGTGGTTCTAGATGAAGCAGTTACAGGTGAGAGAGAACTTTAAACACAGATGAGGCTGAAAATTATGCCTATTGTGAAGGGGAATACACTGATATGCACCTTATCTTTGAATTTGTAGTCATAAAAGGAAAGATTTTTTAACCTTGTGTCTCCAAAGATGGAGTCATGACTAAAAGGGAAGGTTTCAATTGAGGATTATTCTTAACATGGATATAATTTCTTCATAAAATGAAATGAACAGAAAAAACTCTGTATTGCTCATCCACAAATCTTTATATAATGTATTTCATGTGTTATGCACAAGGTCACTGTGCTACACTAATAAGGTTGTGGCTCTGACAGTGTTACAATGTGTTTCTCCAGGGGTTGAGGCACAGAGTGTGAGGACTGCTGAGAAGCTGATGTCAGCTCTGAAGTTGTCTGGCTTTACGTCGGTGACTGAGGTGAGCGGGTTGATTCACAAAGAGCGTAAAAACCTTCAATATGCCAATGTGTCTGTGAGTGTGTGGTGGTTGTTGTTTTTGTATAAAAAAAAAAGCTTATACATTGTGCACAAGAGGGACGTGTTGCACTTAGCAAACCACAATGTACAGGCAAGAATATGAGGAATGTAAACCTGTTGTCAACCACACACAAAAATGATTTTTTTTAATGTATGTATAATCATATGCTCCAGCTAAATCCTTTTTGACTCTTTGACCTGCTTGCTTCCTCCCCATCCAGATCAGTAAAGCAGAACTGAGTCCAGAGGTGTTAAGCTCCCTCAGGGCAGCCACTGGTTACCAAGGAAACACTCTGTCTAGAGTCCGCATGTCTGCAACCAAACCCAACTTTGAGGTGGGATCATCCAGCCAGATTAAACTATCATTCGGGAAAAAGAAGCCCACACCAGGTAACATTTATAAACCTTTTTGTTTTGCTGCACATTTTTGTCCATGTCTGTTGGATTCAAAGAGGATCACTTTGTGTGTTTATATTTGGTGGGTCTGAAGCCTCGGGTCAGATTTTGACAAATCAGTCATGTGTCTCATGATATATAAATGTTGGAACTAACCTGTCTGTAAAATTGTGCAGCCATGATGGTTTTTCAATCAGTTTATTTGAAGAGGGTACAACTTAAGGTGGTACTAGTTATTTGCGTCGTGGACATTGAGCATTGTGCATATAGTCATTTTTATACAAATTTGCATCTTGGGACAATCCATACAGAAGTTTGAAAAACAATATTATAATTTGTGCTCTCTGGGGTTTTATGGTAGATCATTTCAATCTTTGTGCAACTGCCCTTAGAATTGGTCGTCACCTTCACAGGTGCAAAAACTAATAACAGATTGTATCCCTTAGCTTTTTTATGTTGTTAATCAATAGTTTATCGTCAAATCAGCATAGAAATAAAAACCATATGTTTATGGATTTCAGAGGTTATATACTACAGAGCAAAAATTTAACAATCCTTAAATGTAACAATTTGTAAACAAATATCTTTTATGAATAAAATACTTTTGGTTTTCAGTTAGTTAATGTGAATCGTGGGTTTTTCCCATATGTTCAGTAACTGAGCTGCATATTTGTATTTCTGGTGTAATGTGTGAGCTGTTGTATAATCTACATTGTTGTCAAACTTGATGTGAAGCTAACATTTTCAAATGTGTGGTTTCAGTAGAGAAACCTGCTCTTGATCCCAACACTGTCAAGATGTGGACGTTGTCAGCCAATGACATCAATGATGATGATGTGGTGAGTTATGGAATTTGTCTTTCTCATGTAGAGACTCATTAAATACACTTTAGGTGGCTCAGGAGGGAGGGACATATTTCCTCCTGACCCAGCATACCACCTCACATATTGTAGTTGTGCTTTCTTCAGGAAATTTGGACCATCTTTCCACAAACACTGAATTTATTGCATTTACCAAGTCTCTCTTGTGCCGTGTGTTTCCTTCCTGTCAAGGATCTGGTGGACTCTGATGCTCTGCTGGATGAAGAAGACTTAAAGAAGCCAGACCCAGCTTCTCTTAAAGCACCAAGTTGTGGACCGGGAACTGGCAAGAAGAAAGCCTGCAAGAACTGGTGAGGTCACCACGCAAATATTTTGAAACCATAAACCAAAGCCAGTCGTGGGTGTTTTGGATTGCAGCTGTAACAGAAGGAGCTAGGCTTTCAAACAAAAATACTTATTGTTAATTTATCCGTGCTTTGGAATCATTACATGATATGTTGGATGTTTGTGTAGCTCATGTGGTCTTGCTGAGGAGTTGGATCAGGAAAGTAAAGGGAAACCAAAGACCAACCTACCAAAATCTGCCTGTGGAAGTGTGAGTACATTTTCAGTCTTTTATCATACCAACCTGTAAACAGTGTAAATAAATAATGATTTCCATTTGTATTTGTGGCAGTGTTACCTTGGTGATGCTTTCCGATGTGCCAGCTGTCCGTACACGGGAATGCCAGCCTTCAAACCGGGAGAGAAAATTGTTCTGGACAACAAGACGCTGACAGATGCTTGAAACACTGGATTTCACACGTCATACTGCTCATGATTAAAAACATTACATTCCTTTCCTCCCCATCCACGGAGACTTAACACTGAATCAAAAGCTGCTTTTTCAGTGGCATCACTACAGATGTGACAGGATTTCTGTGTCCGTCTAGTAAAATGGCTTCAGTTTGATGGGTTCTTTCATGTTTTTGATTTTGATGCCGTCCATTTGCAACAATTGTAGTTCTTAATTTAAGAGCTTGGCAATGCAGCTTTGAGAACTTGCAAAAGCGAGATTTAAATGGAGTCTTTGCAGTTTTTCTCCTGCTGTTGTTAATTATGCAAATGATGGTGTGATGATTTCCCTGAGGTTTTTGAAAAAGTACCTTAAGCACTGAACTGCATTCTTGTTCTTTTCATTTGAGCTCCATTTACATCTGATTACGGCAAACATTTAAAAGTACTACAAAATGTTCACCAGTACAATTTAAGTAGATGGAAGTCTGAACAAACAACATAAAATGAAGCATATTTATGTATATAAAGCTGAGCAACAAGACTTGTTATTGCCTTTTTGTCTAATTTTAAAGTCAAAAACTAGTGTTTAGAGGCATCTCATTATTTTCACTGAATGTGAAAATATATGATGGTACATTAACAACTAGTCAGTATCAACACAGTTGGGAAAATGACACCACAAACTACAATAAGCAGTTCTCAGTGAATGCATCTTAAAAAGGAGCAACAGTCCTTCATGAAAACTCGAGGACCAATATAAAACATTTGTGTAACACATTTGGCTTTGCTGGACGGGTATAAATAAAGCTGAATAAAGCTGTCGGCCGTCCCTGGTACACAATACACTTGAGTTGTTTAGCTTTTTGGCTGAGGTGACCCTAAAAGGTTGCAAAAACACATACATCCCTAATACACTGACATCCATCTTTGATCTGATGGATTTGATGACCTGTTCATTGTAGACCTATTGAAAGCCCAACTAGTTGCTTATAATGATCCATTATCATTAACATCAATGGTAACAGTTTAACATGAGGTGCACAGTTTTCATGTTCAGCACTCTTAAAACACTGAATCCAGGCCAGTTTTAGTGGTGATAATTGTTGTATTGCAATAGTTCAGACACTGAGCTACGACAACTTCAGTCAGAATAATAAAACTAAATGCATTGATGTTAAATATGAAACTAAAATGGCTAAAAGTCAAACAGTAATGCGAGGGAAAACCATCAAGAGTCAGTTTGATGCACATCACTGAGGCTTGATGCTGAAGTCCATCTTAATGTCTCCTGAACTCGGTTCAAAGGTGAAGCTGTAAGACACGTCGGCTCTGCCATCACCTGAGCTCTCCCACGGCGACCTCAGAAAATACACTCCCTGCTTCCTGTGCTGACTCCACTCACACTCCCCCTGCAAAGGAAGTACATCTGTCAGAGAATTCAGCACCAACAATCCTGCTGTGGATGTCACTGAACTTCATGCAACATGTATTTGAGCTCAACTTGTGAGTAAAATCCTAGCAGTTTGGTTCTAAAACGACAATCCAAAGGTATCATTTCAAACGGTCTCTTCATAAAGGTTGATCGTTCCATTTGACATTAATATGTCATTGTTGACATCAAGTATAAATTTCTTGGTGATGTTAGATTATCTAGGATTATCTACAATCTATCTTTTACCTGCCAATTACCATCTAAAGAATAAATTGTAAAAATAAATAAAATGTAGTAAAAGTAGCTGAAATTATTAAATGCTACATGAAAGGATATTGTCAGAGGTATTGAACCTCAGACATGTTCAATAATGAACAAAGTGCAAAGCCCCCAAAAAGTCCTAAATTATAATCAGTTGTCCTAAAATCCTGAATCCTTAAGACTAAACCAGAGTTTTGATTATCACCCAATTAAACACATAATGTTTGTTATTAGACATTAGAATCTCAACCTGTGATTTATTTGAGGCATCCCACCACAATATCAACAGTGATCAACACATTTTATTTTTGCTATTTAAATGAGTAAAAATAAAGTACGCGGTGATCAGTGTTGATATGTTACTGCAGAGATGTGAAGCACATTGCTTCTCTCATCCCTCTATAACTGTAGTGATGAAGAGAGATGTAGGAGAAGACAGCAGCCAGATGGGGCAGAAGCAGAATGAGCGACTGACAACGTTTCATCTTGCTCAGCTGCTTTCTTTGTCACAAACTATTTAGCAAATTAAAACACTTGCAGCAGATCATCTAATACCGTATTATTAAATAATTAACTTAAGCAAGTCTGGGTGTTACTCAACTAATCCATTAGTAAATCAAACAATTGATCAGTAACTATATTGATAATCAATGACTTATTTCAGTTTGTTTGCAGTAACTTCTGGACTGAGAATTTGCTGCTTTCTCTATTTAATATAATTTTTATTTGCATATATTTGGGTTTAAGACAGTTAGTCAGACATATGAGGAATAATTAGTTGACAAAATATCTGGCAGATTATTTTCTAATGACATTTTTTATTTACAGGCCTGATTCAAAGACTGCGATAAGTAAAGAAATCTGAGGATCAGATGATCAATATGTTAAATGGGATATGGGTGAAGGCTGTGATACCTGGTCACCGACTGGTCCAATCAGACCTGCGCTAACAGTGATGTCCTCAGTTAGATGATATTCCATCCACAGCGCAACACCGTGGCAACGACCAATCCTGAAACAGACGTTTAGCTTAAAAAGGTCACTGCTTCCTTTAAACTCAACACTGAATGATGGGGTCAGTATGGACACAAAGCGCAATCATAAACGATCACTTTATACCAAAATGAATATTCAGTCACAGTACACTCAGTCTACTTTCAAGTCGTGTCTTTTTTGAAGTTTTGAAGTATTGTGTACCTGAGAATAAACCAGTTTATCTAATCTGGTGTGTGGTTCTTGTGATATGGGAAAACTCTGTACCTTGTGAAAGGCACTGAACCCTGACTGCTGATTGGCTTGTGAGGGAGACACTGTGTGAAGTCAAAGGTCATGACGGCCGTGGACTGGGTCAGGGCACGACACGGGTACTCCCAGAGAGGGTGGGGCTCAGCTTCACGGGACTCGTGGAAATCCAGAGATTGCTGAGGGGACAGGTGTTATAGATTAGTTACTGAAGATACACGATTCTGGAAACAGAGTTAAGTCAAATAACAGCTGATGTGGGGATTATTTTTTTCTGTTATGACTTTTCTGTTTCCTGATTAAGATGATTTTTCTATATTATGGAAGAGTTACATGGAGATGAAATTGGATGTAAAAACGGAAAACTGAAGAATTTTTACCTGAACCATTTCATCCATGGGTGCGACATCAAATCCCTCACATGTTCCACATGGTGCTCGTATCCTCCACAAATCCTAATAAACGTAAGACAACCTGCAATGATTATTATCCTATTCTACCGTTACAAAATTCACATTAAGAACAATGCATTAACGATCTTAAAATGATATTGCCAACCGTAAAAGTGGATGCCCCTTGATGCTTTCCTTGTAAATGTTAGAGATAATTACAACACACGTATATGTATGAAAACATTCACCTGGAACTCTACAGCCATCATATGAAGCGAGGCAGAGCAGGGCAGGATGGTGACGTTGGGCCGCAGAAGGCCAGCCAGGGCGGTGCGACAGTACCAGAAGAAGAGGGAGTGCCAGGGCAAGAGGCTGGTGCTGAAGAACGGCTCACCCATCAGGACTGAGATCTGGAAGAGAGACGCTTTAGTTTAACTCTGACACCTGAGAAAAATATCTGGCTCCTTACCTGCTCCATGGACGCTGGAAACTAGGGATGGGTATTTAAAGGAAAAACACAATTCGATGGTTGGAAGCTGGTGTCTGACTATGCATCAGGTTTGGAGCAGGTCATAGCAGAAAACGGGGCTCTACAAAGTACCAGAGATGCTTGTCATTAAGGGCTTGAATAACTTTGAGACTGCAGTAATCAGTAAAACAAACATTTTGTGTTATATTTGGGAAAAAACATTTGTAATATCTGTTGTATTGGGCTATTTAAACTCTTCTTGTTTCATCTGGTTATTGAAAACAGCTGATAAATAGTATATTCTGCCATTAAACCTTACATACAAAGGGGGTTGACTAAGTTCCAGGTAACAATGTTTGTACCAATTATTGACGAGGTAATTGTCTCAAGCGTTTGAAACATGACCTCTGACTGTTGACTGATTGTTCCAGTCTGTGGTGTGAGCGTAAAGATTTGTTGTTTCACACCGTCAATCATCAAACTATGGATTCATTCAGATCTGAGGCCTCTTCATGGTAACACTACAGACACGGTGTGCAGACAGCAATGTACAGCAATAAAGTCTTGTTCCAAAATACCTGTTGCCCTCCTAGATCATTACTGGTCAGCTGTTCAGGCCTGGTTTCCAGCAGCTCAACACCTCCTTTCATTGAGTTGGCTTCCAACAACTGCAGAGACAAATGTGTAGCATCAGCACTTCTTACACCGCTTCTGGAGTAAATTTCTTCTGTTGATACCCCTAAAAGTATAAAGATATCAGATATCAGTTCTTCAAGATGAGGTCGTACAGTAGATAGTTATCATTTACCTGCTCTATAACTTGCTTGGACATTCTGGAGTTTTCCAAACTGTAGACCTGAGCAGAGAGCAAGAGAATAAAAAGACGGGTCAGTAACACTGTCTGGAATCTGGTTTGTATGTGGCCACATGGCTGAGATGGAGTACCTTTTTGGCTCCCAGCATGTGAGCAAACACAGGGAGCAGACTTCCATCACTGACGCCCAGACACACACCGTCCTCCCTCAGAATCTGGAGTCAACACAACAGCAACACAAACAATCCTACCTGTCAACTCAGCTGACTGGTCTGACTCTGGTCTGACTCTGGTCTGACATCACTTACACTGTGCAAAGCGCTGACGTAGCTCTCTGTGCGCCGTCTGTCGTTGAGTTCACCGAAGCGAGGCCGAGTCCAAACCAGGTGAGCCTGGCAGGTACAACAGGGCCGAGAGGGGAGACCACCAGCCTGAGGGTCCTGCTGTCTGAGGTCAACAAACAAACCATTTAGGACATGTGGATGTTGTGATGACACAATTAGATAACCATTGTCTGCTTTAGAGTGAGGTTCTTGTTAAGTGCTAACCTTATTCTTAGAGAGATTTCTTCAGAGAAGCTGAAAGTGCTAACTTCAAAATGAAACTGTGTCCTTGTCCAGAGTTTTGTGATTTGCAAAGAGATTTCAGGATAAAGTAAAGCAAACATATTCTTCTAATCCTTCTAAAAGACCCTTAAGACTAGCAACGTGTTAAGAATAGAGAAACAAAGATATGTTTGGATGGAGCGAACCCCTGCAGACGACACTACTTCAGCTTAATGCCAGGATCAAACCACACAATGGTCACATGTAGGGCTGCTATCGTGTGGCCTGGAGATCCTGACATTATACTACAGTTGAAGTCTCAGTTATCTGTAAACTGATTCTATGTATGCTAATAATATTTGATAAGCTTGAATGAATGGGCTGGTCTGAAGATATGTGAGCTCTTTGATAACTGCAGGTGTAAAACTGATGGATATACTAAGCAATCGAAGACAGATAACATACTTCACATTATCCTAGACATAGTCATTATTTTATATTTTGTCTTACACGTTGATTAATGACAGGCTTAAGAAATAAATACACACAAATCACCGACGAGTGGACAAACTGCAAGGAAGAATATTTAATGCCACTAAAATCTCCAGAACAGCTACTAAATCAAACTTGGGATGAGCTTCTTTTCTTTGCTTCCTCTAAGTTATCACTAAATAAAACTTGGAGAGGTTGGGCCTTTTGTAAACTGGATCCTCCCTACTTCCACTCCGTCATATAGTCACACTCACAGCTGAAGCTGAAGCAGCCAACATTAAGGTCCAGGGCCGTGAGCAGCCTGGGGACAAATGGCCTGAATCCGGCAGGAACTGTCGTACCTTTTTGTGGCCATGGCTTCGTTTTATCATCTTCCAAAATGCCAGTTCTTTTTTTTATGTACAAACACCTTCTGGTTTCTCACACTCATGCTTTAAAGCTGCTTGGTTTTTGCAACAATCAAATGAATACATCTACTGTTTTCTTGATTAGAGATGAGTAGGGTTGGGCATTGTCTGGATTTGAACTATTCCGGTTCCAATTCTGGCTTGAGGTTCCAGCTCTTGATTCCAGTTCTTTTGGTTCCAATTTGGAACCGGTTTGCGATAGACAACCCTAGAGATGAGTATATTTGATCTTAAATACATTATGACCTTTAAATTATAAGCATCTGACAATTTCATGTTCAAGCTGATGTTGGAGGGTTTTATAATCCACTTCCACTCCACTAATTGGTTTGGGATGGCACCTAATGTGGCGGACCCTCTGAGAGGACTCACAAACGGAGTGGAAGTAGGAAGGGAGAGGACGTAGTTTGAGAAAGTCATCTTGCCTCATTGGATTTAGAAACAACAAGTGCTGCCGTTTGTGTTCAGTGCAGCAGGAACGATAGAAGTAAAGCAGAAAATATATAGTATGTCCTCTGTGAGGTGGTACCTGTGGGACTGCAGGCTGTACCACAGACTGTAGTCATCATGGCAGACAGTCAGACTCAGCTCCTCTCCTTCTGTCACCCTGCTCTCCACAGGCAGGAAGTACACACTCTGCATCCAGTGGTCCCGCCACTGAAACACACAGTGATCATCAGAGGGCTGATGGGAGCCTGAGTCAGGACGTCATCACAACGTGACCTATAACTCACCGGAGCCATCTTTGGCTGTGGGTATGTCCAGCTGGGAGCCATGGTGCACACAATGCTGCCACTGGGATCCATTTCAAGGTCCCACCAGGACAAGACGACCTGGGCCCGACCGCACGACTGAGCCGCAAACTGGGAGGAGTGGGACTGGAACGTGCTGCTGACTGGCTTACTGAAATCCACACTGAGAAGCAGGGAGAGCAGAGAGAGGTGAATGTAAGCTGTGAAGAACTGTGTTGAGGAGAATCTAGGGAGACTCTCACTTTCATACCTGAACATGGTGCAGAGAGGACCCAGCGGGGTGAAGCTGTGAGGAGACACCTGGCTCAGCTGGATGTCACACACTGAATGAGCTCCGGCGCAGCGGCCCACCTCAGGTGGCGGGACAAGACGGGCCCCCTCCACCTCCACCGGCTGCAGCTGAGCCCAGCTCCACAGCAGCTCCGACTCCACCAGCTGGGCGTAGACAGTGGCCCGGTGAGGGACCGCCTCACACCCCTCCTGCTGGGACACAAGGAGACAGATCTCACCATCAACTGAGGTTTCACATTCTCCTCACACTCTCTCCACTATTTATCTTAACTAGACTGAAGTTATCCGACTTTTCTGGTATAAAAACACACATATTCATTCTCGCACCTGGACCAGATTTTGGTGTGCATGTTCATAGCTGGGCAGGGCTCCTTCGCCTATCAGCTCTGTGTCAAACAGCTCTGTGATCAGAACATTGGCCTTCATTTGCATGTCTCCATCTGTTTAAATCAGAAACAGATCTCACTGA
Source organism: Chaunax sp. Z400 (assembly GCA_037577475.1). Taxonomy (NCBI): domain Eukaryota; kingdom Metazoa; phylum Chordata; class Actinopteri; order Lophiiformes; family Chaunacidae; genus Chaunax; species Chaunax sp. Z400. The sequence goes on from CM075186.1 coordinate 22,915,320, forward strand.
CACAGACAAACTAACAAGTAAACATCATGCTCTTATCTGCAGACCTCTAAGAGAATCACATTTATAATTGTAGAAAATCAGCCTTGCAGCTTAAACCAATATTCATATCTTGCAGCTGTGTGTGTTTACGTGGTTCTCTCTGACCTGGTCCCACAGTGACATCGGTGGAGTGTTTGTTAATAATCTTGATCTTTTCAGAGAAGCCGTTCTTCTTCACAATGCACCGTGCTGCGTCAGCCATGGGTTTAAAAACCTGCAGACACAAAGGAAACCAGTTGAGATTTGAGACTGACAAGCGTTAGTAACAAGACAGAGATGTCACATAGTCAAAGGGACAATAATGTCTCTTAGCAAACATACAGTACGATTATCTGATTAATGATTGATTGGTCTCAAACTCAGTTGGATGAATTCATTCTATTGTCTAGTGAAACATTTCAATAATTCATCATTGCAAAAATGCAGCTCAAATGTCAAAAGGCAAGCAAATTTGGGACTCCAATGAGACTTGAAGGAGGTAATGTGATCGCCCACTTTTATATGTCTATCTGTAAGATATCTCAAAAATCTGTCTATGGATTCTGGTGAAATGTTGTGTAGAGGTGGATCATGGGCCAAGGAAGAGTTGTTTACATTTACAGACAGATTTGAGTATGGATGCGGATTTTGAATCACTTTTTCACTTTCTTCAACAGATTGCGAGATTGGACTTTTAACATTTTGCCAATATCAGAATCAGTTGTGGGAGATTGCAATAGATATGTTATAATAGATATGTACGCAGATATGTTTCTATTAACATACTGGGGAGTGATGAGAAAACTCATTGAACCCCCAATCGGAGCCTACAGGTGGATGCTGGGATGGTGGTGGGGATGAAAGTGCAGCAGCAAATGCATGTGGAGCAGCAACAGCATTGACAGGCAGAGGGAGAGATGGGAATTTGTTGCACCTTAAATAGATCACAAAATTGAGAGGGTGTGTTGATGATGTTTGAGGATTATGAAGCATATCATGTACATATGTGCGTTGCAGCAGTGCAGCTTGAGTTGTCTGCCTGAACTAACTCACAGGCTTCGCTCCATTTATGGAAAATCCTATTTTTGTTGATAAGGACTGGGTATGAAACAATCCTCATCTTCTTAAGTCATTTAGGAGAATGCAGCTACACTGTGTTGCTGTGAAGCTCCAGAAGGTTTTGTGGACTAAAAAGCTTTGCATTAGCATGGAAACGTGTAGATGGTGACTGAATTTTGATTCTTGAGTGAAATATTCCCTTAGGTTACTCTTTAAAGAACTTTTATATTTAAACCTCAAGTTGAGTGTCTGACAGATTACTCATAATCTTCAGTATATATTACATGTGCAGTCCTCATTCAGAATGGAGCATCTCTACCTCCACAGCATAGCAGAAGTCGGCTCCAGCAGTGACAGCCATCATGGACAGTAGGCCTGTTCCTGTCCCGATGTCCAAGACGATGACCTTCTCACCACGAGCCTTTACTCTGGCTACAGCGGCCCGGATGCCCTGGTGGTACTTCTCATTCTGGAGGAAGAAAGTACATGTCAGTGCTAAAGAAACGAAGGGGATCACACTCTGCAGAAAGATAAAGCAAATTCATTTTGGTGCCTATTAAGTGTTCTTTTCTCCTTTAGTTCAGTCACCTATCCAAGAAAAGACAACAACGATTATATAATTATTGTATATTTTATATATGTAATTATAATTATTAATTATTATAAAACACATTTACATCCAATCAATCTAATTTCATCACATATAGGCCTAAATGATAATTAAAATATTTCATAAGAAAAATACTTCAACTTTGAAGCAAATAAATCATCAGAGAAAACTCTGCTCCATTACTAATGTGCGTCATATCAAACTGTTTTGAATACTTTCAGCAGAGACGGATGTCATGCTTTCCAACACTCACCCTGTCGTGATCGTGGAGCATATCTGCATAAGAGGACCTGAAAGGTAAACATGATAAACTGGTCACAGGAGTATTATATGATTATTAAAAGCTTAGAGCCCTCCACTGTTACATCTTTAAAAATGCATCAGTTTATCCACCCTGTGCTCTTTTCATAGTGCCCTATCAGTGCTTCAAATCCCTTCAGCTTGTTTATTAAGACAATGACAAAAACAATGAAAACCAGGCAGAGTCTCACACATAGCACACAGACAAGTGTGGAACTCTTCTGGAAACATAAAAATATCAAAAGTAAAGTTGACTTGCTTGTTGACAAACGTACACACTCACGGGGAGTATAGTTTTTGTCTGATCGAATGACTTTATGTTTTCAGATAGTTCAGTTTGAATTTCTTTACGATTTTCCATGTAAACAACATTAAAGGTGTGCAGCTTCTCTCCATGCTGTGATGCTAAGATCGGAGCTACCTGGCTATCTCCTGGTGGTAGTCGTACTCCTCACTCTCCTCCACCCAGTCTAAAGCTCCTGTGGTCGTGTTGGCTCTTCCACAGAAGGTCTTCATCTCTGCCACCGGCGGTACAACACTACGTTAAGATATGTGGCCAAATAAAAGCTGTTTTAATACGCTACACAAGTCCAAAAGTAAAATGGAATATAAAAGCAGCGTTGGTCATATGGAAGCGGCCATGTTTTACTGTGACGTCACAACTCCTTGGGCCACGTGACTTAGAATTAACATTAATATTGTATTTTTCGCTGTTATTAAACAGAAAGAGAGTAGAACCCAATTAAATTAAATTTATGGTAATTATAAAATATGAGAATACAATCTTTTATCGACATTAAAACATCTAATATATTATTATTATTATTATTAATGTTATTATTATTATTATCATTATTATTATTATTATAAGAAGAAGAAGAAGAGGAAGAAGTAGAAAGTAACAACAACAACAACAACAATCATAACAACATAAATAATAATAATAATAATAATAATAATAATGATATAACAATAATAATTATACGTGTTTATTTTTATAAAACATTTATTTAAGCATTCCATGTGACAGTTTACAATGTGCTTCAGAGGTTGGCATTGAGCCCAAACAACAACAAACAACGAAAAGAAATCTCCTTTTAGACAACAACAACAAACACTATTCAAAAGGAAATAGCAGAAAAATAATACATAAATATAATAAATACATAAAAAAATCTGATTAAAAACACCCAATATCAACAACAATACAAGACAAAATTGACAAAACAACTAATGTATGAAGAGAAGTAGACAACAAAGGTGATTTTACTTTAAAATCACCTTTGTTGTCTACTTCTCTTCAGCAGCCTAAGTTCCTCAGGTTTGCCTCATTAAAAACATGTTTAATCTTTAGTCTAAACTGTAATCTAATGATGCTTTAATAAATTTGTTAACATTCTAAAATTCATGTTGTAGCCTAACTGATAAATACACTTTCATCTGTTACATACTGCAAAACAATCATTCAGATAAGTATAACCAATAGCTTACATTTTGTGATGGATGTCACTCAAAGTCTCAGCAAGTCATAAAAAAGACTTTTTCAGTGCTAATATGGAGCCATGCAAATCATTGTTGTTTTGTGAGTTGAGGTTTTGAGATATCTGCGTCTAAAATGTGTGCTGCTGCTGTGTCTAGTTTACTGATGTCACGTTAAAGGATTTCAGAGTGATAAAGAAAACACCTTCAAGCAGTAGCACTTGTTGTTTAAAGCTGCCTACTGCAAGCTTTAATGTCAGCTCTGGTGAAATCTGTTGCATAAAACACAGAGACACTTGGCGACAAGTCTGAACAGAGTAGAATGTGTTGTTTTACCATTCATATGTTTAAGACATTAAAGCAGTACAGTGGTTCAGAGATTCACAAATACAAGACAAATTAGTTTAAACTGAAGTTAGACCTGAACCAGCAAGTCACCGGCTCAAATCCCTGGTAAACTGTAGGTGAAGGAAAAGAAAATCTAACAAATACTGTTAAAGAGCCCTTAAGCAAAGCCTTGAACCCTCAACCTACTACTGTGTGCAATGGTGGACAGTGATGTGGCACTGGGCAGCTCCCAGTATGAATGTTGTGTTTAACATTGTGAGTGTGGAGGAAAAAACAAGGAACTTAGTTTATGGTCCCCGTCTGAGTTGAACCCAGGTTGGTCGTCCATCAACATGGTCCTGCATATTTAAACGTAACAGCAAACTACGGACACCCGGCCTGATGGTGTTTCTGAAAACCAGATCCACCCTGGTTTTATCATGAAAGGCTGAGTTCAGGTCACAGTTTCAGTTCCAGTCATGCACACTTGGCAGTGGGCAGACAGAAGGCCATGGTGGAGGGAGGCACCAGGATGTCAGTGAAGATGGGCCGGTATCCTGCAGGGAGAGGGGGGGCGCTCTGCTCCAGCAAGTCCAATACAACCCCTCTGATGTCCCGGGACACATCACCACGGATGTCCAGCAGTACAGACACATGCTCTTCACTGAACAGAAAATATGTATGACCTGGTCATGAAGAGCCTGTATGATCATTTTATCAATAAAACATTCATGTTCAGCACGTTTTCAATGGAAGATATTTACTGTTAATATAAAACTCTTCAAAATAACCTTTCAAAGAACAACATCACTAATTTTGCTATGAGGATTTAATGCTAACAACTACTCTACTATTGGCAGGGAGGTCAGATCACCTGATGTCGGGGTATTTGGCTACGAGTCCAGACACTTCCAGCGCGAGCATGCCAGGGTCTTTCAGTCGGACAAAGTCAGCCAGGACTGGTAGTAAGGCCAGAGGATTCACTTCGGGTACTGACCCTTCACCCTCCTGCAGACATGAGTTTGACTGATATGAGACTTTAAGTTCACATACAGATATTAAGACATTTGTCTGAAGCTGTGATTGGCTAATATAGTGATCTAAAACTTCATTTTCAACCCAAAAATATTTCAATATATCTGACTATTCAGTTTTTAATCCAGTATTTTATTCATTTAAACATATTTCAAACCATCGTGCGACACTATAATACTGTGAAATACAGGCCTCTGATACTATAGTTTCATAAAAAATGAATTAGGGTATTAATGTGTAATCTAGTTACACTTTTGTCATAAAATCAGTGACATTAAGGGCTCCAACAAACAGGTAGGATGGATTACGTCTACAAAATCTGTAAAAAGTATTAAAGTGCTTCAATGAATTTTCTGAACCATGACAGCAGGAGTCGGGCCGTTCTCACCAGGCCGTGGAAGATTTCTCTGAACTGCTGGTCGTCCTGAACCATCAGTAGGGCGAGCTGCCTCCTCTCGTCAGCGCTGCGACACACCAGCCTCTTCTGCATCAGGGCCCGGACGTACTCCACCACCATCAGCCACTGGGCCTCCTCCTGCAGACGCTGTGGACAACAAGTTAAGATTCAGCAGTCATGTTTAATACAAGCTTCAGAGCTATGACAGGACGAGGAGTCAAACAGCTCCAGAGTAGATGTAGAGGGTTACTGTCGTGTGTTTACTGTGTTTGATACAGCGGAGATTGAGTCTACATTAGAACCATAATTATGTCACTTTGCCCGGTGAACCAGAATCCCTAGTTTATATATACATTTAATAAATTTAATATATTGATGAAAGTGAAAGAGCTGTGCCAAAAATACAAACTAAACAATGATTAGTGCCATTTTTCTGTCGTTTGGAGGACAGAAACAGAGCAGACCTGGCGGCAGGGCGGTCGAACGCGGCCGTACAGCTCCAGGTGACGCTCCAGGATACAGCAGAGTTTGGGGGTGGGATCTCCCTGGACCAGCCAGGGTCGCGTCAGCAGGCCAGGGAGGAATGGTTGGAGGTCCAGCAGGAGGTGATCCATCACCAGGCGACACGCACGTCTCACCGCCCGGTCCAGAGCTGCCAGGGGGTTGGGAGGAGTCCGAGAGAACTGGCTCACCGACCGGGACGACTGCTGCTGCTGCAGGCTCTCTGTGGAATTCCTGCGTCAGACACATGGGACACAGTGGTTTTATTGACATCTTAATCCCTACATTAACAACACTAACAGCTGCATCTCCCATTCATTTGTGAGAGGCATTGTATGATCCTAGATGAGTGTGGCTGACCCTCTGTTTTTCCAGTTCTCTCTTATTTATAGTATAAATTGTCTACTGAGGAGAAACACCACAAATATACCACAATACCAGCATGATAAACCTATTCTGAGTCCCCAGCTCTCCAGACATTTGTGCAATACCGAAAGCTTTAGGTCATTCACCACCACTCTGACATGATCTCACTTGAGGATGATGCAGTTGCTGATGGAGGCCAGCAGATAGTGGAGGTAGAACTTGTTTTTGTTGTTGGTCGGATTCTTGCGATGCTCCTTCCCAGACTCCACCAGAGCTTCTCTAAACCTGCCATTTGAAGGAATGGAGGTATAAAGAAAGCGAAGACTCACCCAAGCCTGTTTTATCACACACTGAACGTAAAATGGCTGGAGAGAAACTTGTACGATGAGCGCACACCTGTTCAGGAGGTTCTCCATCTCATACAGTCCCATCTGTATGGTCTGATCTCGTAGAGATTCTCCAATCATCAGAGCCACCCGGGCATTCTCTTCCAGCATCTGCCACAGGCCCACAAACACAACACATCCACGCAAAATGGTAAAACAAGACACATCAACACTGATGAAATCCACACTGCACCAATGTTTAGGTGTTCTTTATTAAATTTCACAAAACAATTATATATAATTATACAGTCTCCCCACAGTGTGTGGACATCTTGGCGACTGTTTACCTGTGTGATGATAGTGGGCAGACTGGTTTGGTAGAAACCTTCATGGTCTGTATCTGGCTCCTGGTCTCTCTGCCAGTCTTGCAGCTCTACCTGTAGAGCTTTGTGCATCCACTCTGATACACTCTTCTACAACAGCAACAATATGGACACACACATTGAATGTTCTCAGTAGAGCAACACCTGGACCACTCTGTTCCTCTTCATTATATGGTTCCTACACACTTTCAACCTCAATATTCTCAACTTTTCCAGAATATAATTCAGGTTATTTTCAATCTGTGGATATTAATCAACAAAATAGTGGATATGTTATATGACTATATAATGTCTTTATATCACCACAGCATTTAATGCAGGAGGATAGAACTATTGGGGGATTAACTCAAACCATTAAAATTTTTTTCATGAAACTTTGCTGAAGAAACATTAACCATATGAAATGTCATATATTTAGAAATTTCGTACTTTCAAAATCATCAAAATTTCATATTCAAACATGTTGACAAAATCTTAAAAAAATATCCCACATTTTCACAGCTTTTCAATTATTCACTTAAAATTCATACTTCCAGCTAGAAACTCCTATCAAACTTTAAAACATTCACAAAACCTTGAACCTTCGCAGGATGATTCAACTTTCTCCATATCATTCATAGTTTTGATTAAATCAGAGGTTAAACTTCATGACTTTTCCAGAAATTATCAGGCTTTAGAGTGGGTGACATCATTATTAGAGTGGTGTGGTGTTATAAAAATGTTCTCAGTAAATTACGCTCAGTCCCACAGTTCTCACTCGACGTCAGTAATTTTTACATACAAATGTAGGAAAGATTGTGCTGACTCTATTCATGCTAGAACGGAAGCAAACAGACTTATAGTTTTGGCCTCAGAGGACTTGAAGCACCAGGAGTACCAACAAGGTGAAAAATGCAGAAAGTTCCAGTGTTTAAGTCTTTATTTAGTTCATAGTTTTAACTTCATCCAGACAAATTATATAAGAACTTGTTCAGTAACCTCTTGGGAGGCCCACAGTGAGGTGATTCCAGGGATATGACCTATGGTTTTGTCTCCTGATGGCTCTTGTTAATTCAGTTTCCAATGCTGCTGCTGTAGAGACTTAGTTTTCAAAGGCCTCTCTTCATTACTATACAGGTGACAATTTGTGAATATAAAAAAGACAAAAACTGACCCGAACACTCTGCACATATTTGTTCTGCAGCTTCTCCAGTCCCTCGGTGGATATGAGAGGTCCTAGTTCCTCTTTCTCCATCTCAGTCACCAGCTCTGGATGACCCATCATGTCCGGGCTGCCAAAAAAAGGCAGTCAGACTCTGAGCTTTTAATAGTTAACAGTGTTCAACATCGGCTTCTAAATAAAGCTCTACAGTTTTTAAATTTGTAAAAGTTTGATAAAAACAAACAATGGCTGCTTGTGACACTAAAGGACGTTCCTTTGGTTGGAGAGATCAAGAGAGATCAAGTTACCTCAGATCCAAACTTAGATTGCCCTTAAAGTAAATTTAGTTACACATTACATACAGTAATGTAAAGTAGCTACACATGGACAGAAGGGCGAAGAACAAAGCACAGAATCTGCAGGTCATGGACCTCACCTGTTGTAGACGTGTAGCACCCAGTTGAGTACAGCAAAGATTTCCCCACTCTCCAGGTCCCAGCTGCTAACCTAGGCCACAAGTATCACTTACATGTGTATAATGAAGTCGCCACCAGTTTGAAAACAATTGATGAAAATTATGATTAATCCAAACTCCTGTTGTGATTAGCATAGAGAAAATTCAAAACATAATAAACTTAGCACAGTATGTGTTTGAGAGTCGTCCCTCTGAATGTATTATCTGCAAACCGTGATAATACATAGCAGAAAATGATGAGAGGACTGTAAACTGGTTAGAGGGTTCTGTAGTCTACATAAACAGGGTACTGCACTGGTTTATGTCTCTCACATCACTCACCTGTGCCAGGTGAGCATGTAAACGGTGGTGGCTGGCCCTCAGGTAGGCTCCGGTCAGCTGGTAGTGTGGCGGGACACAGTGCTCCAGCAGATGGCGTACGGTGGCCAGGTCGGTCGTGATACTGTGCTGCAGAGCAGAGAGGTGGCCAGCCAGACCCGGACCACGCGTGTGCAGATAGGACACGCTGCGAAACCGTGCAGACACCGCCTCCTCTAGTACCTGATGGAGAGGACACATCAGACTGTTAGAAATGTAAACACTTGCTAAAACGTTCTGTTTGTGTCAGTTGGTGCTGACCTGGAAGAAGCATGCTCTCCAGCAACGAGGTCGTCCTGGGGGCAGGGGCCTGCTGCTGCCTCTGCCCCCCCCTCTCTCCTCCAGTAAAGCTCGGTCCAGGGCCTCCTCCCGCTCCACTATCCTCACCGCTGATACAAACGGTGTGGGGTTTTGTCGGGCCAGGGCCAGAGCACTGCTCACCACCGCCCACAGCTCTTTACCTGGAGTGACCAGTGATCATCAGAGACAAAGTAATCAACTGCTGCAGCTGGTGAACACAGTGATAGAGTCATAGAGTCACAGTCATAGAGACGTGTTCCTCAGGAGTTGGTGAGTGACCACAAACATGGCTCTACATGAATGTTCATGTTACTATGTGTCTCCTGGATTAGTGATTAATGCAAAGATGTTTGCACGAACAACTTTCATTCATTCATTCATTTTCTGTAACCACTTATCCTGTGTAGGGTCGCGGGGGGGGGGGGGGGGGTTGGAGCCTTTCCCAGCTGACTTTGGGTGGGAGGTGGGGTTCAACTGGACAAGTCGCCAGTTTATTGCAGAGCCATGAACAACTTAATAAGATGAAATAGCACCGTTGCCTCACATCAAGAAGGTCCTGGGTTCAAATCCACCCTAGGACCTGGGACTTAGTTTTTTTGCCCCCTTGTCTGCGTGGGTTCCGTCCAGGTTCTCCGGCTTCCTCCCACAGTCCAAAAACATGCAGTAGAGGTGAATTGGTGACTCTAAATTGCCCGTAGGCATGAATGTGAGTCCGAATGGTTGTTTGTCTTTCTATGTGACCCTCTGATGAACTGTTGACTTGTCCAGGGTGAACCCCGCCTCATGCCCAAAGTCAGCTGGGATAGGCTCCAGCCCCCCCGCGACCCTACACAGGATCAGCGGTTACAGAAAATGAATGAATGAATGTTGTGCTATGAACTTGTTCTGCTGCCCCCAAGAGGCTAAAGGAATGAAAGACAGCTTTAACTTCTCCTGAAGTCATGTTGACTGAGAAGGTTGAACAAATTTCACCATAAAAACTTTGATTAAAGTTCCAAGCTGATGAGTTTCTCAGCTTGGAACTTTAATTTAAATTTTATATATATATATATATAAATAGCATATAATAATTGTAATGACCAAACAATAATATGTTTTCAATGGTTATTCCTTAGATTACCTCAGTCGGGCCTTCATATCAGTGCTAAACCAATAACCTCCTTCCACATACTTTTTCAATACCTTACTTTTAAGAAATGTTTTTAATGCATTCAACCATATTAGTCAACTAGATTTAATGTTGTTTTAACACAAACAGCCATGCATTTACTGATACAATACAGTTACCATATATGTTATGTTTGCTTCAACTGATTTTACTGAGTAAACTGTGAAGTCTGTCCTTACCAAGGGCGTCCACCAGCTTCCCCACACCAGAGAAATACTTGGCCACCAGCTCCTGGTCTTCTGCGGTGAGTGTACTTCCTGCTGTCCCAGCAGCCCCGTGGAGCTGCCAGAGGATGTCGTCCTGCCAGTGCTCCAGATCCATCAGCCGGGCGTGGGCCTCTAGGAGCCGCCGGGACTCCACCAGACGCTCAGTCTCCAACACCATGCTTCGCACTGCAAAGGCAAAGGAAGGGAGGGGGACTTTAATTCCTCCAACTGTCAACAATTTATGCAGTCACATCTTATTGCCTCTTAAAAACTGAAGTTGCATGTTCAGTTTCTAGAAAAATGTTTCATATTGAACCATAAAATAGTCGTTGGAGTTGTGGAAGCAGAGAAACATTTCTGTGGAGATGAAAATCCCTGTAATATTTTAAAGTGGTACCACCCTGTTATACACCGGACCAGGATGGGTGAGGTAAATCAGAAGAATAACATACTGTAAAGTAGATGTAAAAACATTTGAAGACATTAAGCTGCACATTTTCAGACCAAAATGAGCTGCTAGCCTCCTAACCTCCTGCTAACCTCCTCACATTAAAATGAAGATGTGGTAAGGTTTCGAATCAAAGTTGTTCTAATGAGGAACATGTCAACACTCAGATGTTTACAAATGTTCTTTGGTTGTAACAGGTTGCTGGATAATGTTCAATATGGCAATTTGTACCATGGGTGGCATAAAACAGGAGTACCACCTTCACAAAGCACAGCCTCTCTGTTTACCAGACTCAATCAATACTGTTCTGATACAGTATCAATAAAAAATGAAGGTTATAATTGCCAGTCTATGTAGCTCATGTACTGTATGGATCCTAGTGGGAGGGTGGATTAAAATGCAACTGTGGTGAAATGTTATGACACTACTATAAACAAAAATGATATTATTTCTGTTATATTTTAATCTGTCAACAACAAATAAAAAAACATCTTTGTGAATGAAAAAGGAAACTGAATCCACTATGAAGGAATGATTTCAGTGTCCCACCAGAGTAAAGGCGTGGCAGGTTGCTGACGGCAGCGAGGAGCTGACAGTGGGTGACTGACACTTCTCTCATCCTCTCCAGACACTTCACCTCCTCCGTGTTCCGACTGGACTCCAACCCTGCTTTCTTTAAGTCGTGTGACACCTCCTTCAGCTCGGCCTTGGCCTCCCGGAGCTGCTCCAGACCCCAGCCCACCCCCTCCAGGTACGACTGGACCATGGACTGGAAGGAAAGCAGCAGAAACAAGCAGCAGCACAGCGGCTAACTATTGATTCCCATCCGTGAATAATAGCAACAATTTCCTCTTGAGTGCACAGCTGCAACCATTTAGGCATTCAATAAGCTGAGGTCATACTGTATTAAAGTGTGCATGCATAGTGGGTGTGTGTGTGTTTTGATGTGTGCCCGTGATGTCACCTTGAGTCTGGTGTGTATGGAGGCGGTCCTCTGACTCTCTCTCTTCCTGTACTGGCTCAGACGCTCCAGATGCTCAGGTCGACAGAAAACACCTGATGCCCACTTCAGGGCAGCGCCGCGAGCCAAACGTTCAGCCCTCTCCACCTCTGGCCACACCTCCACCACTGGCATCATGTCTGATGGAAAATAGATGAAACAGGAAAATAATAACGTTATAGTGCAATTCTGAGGGACTCACAAAAATGACAGAACTAGAACTAGAACTAGAAGCAGCACCTTGCAGTTGTTTATCACCGAGCATCAGGCAAGTGTCTGTTTACATCCATGTCTGTCAAGACAACAATCATCTAAAGCTCAATATCAGCACAACAAATGAGCTTTTGTAGTGGTAGACTACAATATTGCAATAATGAGTGTTGCTGCATTGAAGCGATGAATTCTAAAATGTGGATGCTTCACATGCATCTTCAACCCAAACAGAAGCTCTAAACATTCACCACAGCCTCTATATGGACACCCAAGATTAGTGTCATCGGTTCTGTATCCGACCAAATATGAAATATGATCACCATCTCCCCTTCTGTTCCTGAATTATGGTGTTGTCTGATGGCCAGAAAAGTGTTTTTGCAGAACATCACGAACATCAGAGTGAAGTTGACCTTTGACCTCTTGGATATAAAATGTCATCATTTGATCTTATTTGTCGTAATAAGTGCATGGATTCCTGAATTATGGCTAAAACTATAACAGATGGATGGTTGGACGTACGGACAACTTGGAAACATAATGCCTCCAGCCATGGCTATCATAAAAACAAGGGATTAGAGAGAAGAAGAGATGATTATAAAGCTTTTAAAGTCTGATTACACAAATCAGTCATATTCTGTATGTTGGTCAGGTTGTTAGCCTAGCTAACCTTTTACAGTCAGAGACAGGGAGAGAGTGCCAGAGACTCTCAACCCCCACTATCCCCGGAGGTGACTGAAGCATGTCATGGCTTTGGTCTTGGTGTTTTATTTTGAAGGTTTTCTGTTTCCTATTTTATTTTTGATAGTTATGTTCTCCACGTTGTGTTTTTGAATTACACTTCCTGTCATCTTTCCTTGTGATCTGTGTTGACCTTTTGTTTCCTCTGTCTCAGTTTTAGTCCTCTGTTTTCAGTTCTGGTTTGTTCCTCTCCCTCTGTGTCTTTGTATTCCATGTCAGTTTATCATTGTTTCCTCCTTGTGTCTTCCCCTTTTACATTTTTCCCTCCAGTGTGTGATTGTCTGATTGTTTCCACCTGTGGCTGATTGTCTCCTCCTCTCTGTACCACCTGTTTCCTATTGTCTCATCATCTCCCAGTGTGTTTTTTCCCCTCTTTAGTTGCCAGTTTATTGATGTTTCTACACAGAATTCTTGCCATGTATGTTTACCCCAGTGATGGTTTTTTTCTTCTGTTTTTCTGGTTTTGGACTGGATTTAGCTACTGTTGATTGTTCTTGGATGCTGTTGCCTATTGTGGACTGATCTATGGTTGTTGACCCTGGACTGTTCATTTTCTTTTTTTAAACTAAATATCTGAACTTTACCCTTGTGTCTCTGCTGTGTCTGCAACTGGGTCTTCACATTTCTGGCCGGAACATGACAGAAGCATAAAAACATTAAGCGTACATGTACTAATAGGCTGATCCGGACGGCTGATGACATAATTTTATTTGCATGGTTTTATCTTAAATTTAACTACTATTTATCTTTTGTCACAATTATGTCTAAAATCGACTATTTCTAAACATTGTTACTTTTTATTTGACCTCTGGAAATCATCTCCCCACCCCTGCATTACACTACTGACAGCTATGTACTGTCTAACATGTAGTGATCATGAAAAAAGAGTCACTTTTACTTCTTTTTCTTTATTATATGTTGAACACAGCTCTTTCCTGAATACCTAGGTTGCCAGTTAGCTAAATCTTTACCCCCTTAGTGTTTGATATAGTATGGTTGGAGTCTGGACACACAGTTCTCACCAAATGTACCTTTTTCAGTTTGTTGTAAACGCATTGAAAAGCTCCTGCAGCACCACAAAGAACCAGAGACCAATGAGACCAAATGAGACATGATGTTTCAGCAGCTGGGTGGCTTATCACTTCATTTAAACCCTGTCATGTTTGAATGAAACCAGGCAGGCTCAGCTCAAAGTGGGTGAGTGCTTTAAAATATTATGGTTTCTCCTGAAGAAAGAGGACATTGATTTTTGCTCCCTGGGACGTAAAACCGAGGATTGGCCTTATTACCTGCCAAATGAGGCTCAACTTACTCATGAATTATTTCTGTTTCTGATGCAGCTCAGCCTCCAAGAAATGTTTACAGAAATGAAATCCAGTGTGCTGCAGAAGTTTGTTCCCAGATGGAACATTTTCCATCAAGAATGATTCTATAATGCATAATTTAGTAACTTATAATCTGTTTCCCATTTTCCAGCACTAGAGAAGTACAGCAGGATTTTGTTTTAAGTCCAAATATTGCCCCTAAATGGCCCCGTGTTCTCCAGGGCTTTCACTGCTCACTGTTGGGCTACCTCACCCATAAACAAGAGATGATTGCGAGCACGCTCAGCAGCAGCATTATCGGTGGTTAGAGAACGGGATCTGCTGCACAGTCAACATTTCTCTGCACCGTAATGGAGAGGTTCTTTTTTATAGCAGAGAGATGTGACGTCAGTGAGGTGAGCAGGATATCACTGCTCATTTGTCAGCTATACAGGCAGCCATCAGAGTCACGTGACGAGGCTTCTATTTGAGAAACGCGTCTTAATTGGACGTAATTGGATAGAGTACTGGCCGGTGACTCAGCAGAGAGACATTTGTTGTGTTTGGTCGCCAGCATTGAGGAGACTCTGTGAGATTAGGGTTTGAATTTTATTGTGTCACAGATCAGGCATGTATCTTTGAAAGTTCAGGTTTAATCATGTCAGTTTAGTCATTCAGAGCTATCTGTGTGTCTGTGTGTGTGTGTAGATTTTAGGACATCTCAACAACTCAAACAGGGCTGCCTCTGTCTCAGAGGAGGTCATGGGACTCTCTGCCATCTCCAGCTAAGGCTAAATCTGAGTGTTAAAACAACATCAGCAACTCTGCAGAACAACCATAGAGCTCACATTCAGGAAAGCATCATGTAAGCTGATGCTGCAACGCAGTGAAAGATACAACAGCACAGAGGACAATGCAGAAGTTACTCATCACTCTATAATGCTGCTGTAATGGAGGGTTGGTATGGAAACCGGCAGACTGTCTGGTCATGATGGTGGAAAATTACAGCAACACAACAAACAGACCTGCTCCTCATTGGCCTATGCATAAAATGTTTGTTTACACAGACATAGTCTCTTTAAAGATGCTTTCCACCATTTTTATGCATGTCAATTCATTAACACAAGAGGTGTAGCTGAAATCCATGTTTTATCCACACTAATGAGAAAAAGTCAGGAAACGTCTGCCTCTGCTGTACACATTGTAAACATCGTTAAAATGCTAGAATGTGCCTTTTAAATTAGGCAAATTTATCTCAAAAGAATAATCAAATAAAATGTACAGTTTTCTTCGTTCTTATCAGGGAAACAGTTCAACAGTTAATTCTTGACCTTGGAGCCAGTGGTTGAGAAAAGGCTCATCTAGTAGCTGTTGTGAAACTTCTAGTGTGTGATTTTCATCAGCAGATAAAGGTATTGTGGAATATAGTATATACTTAAAGTAAGTATTTAAAGCACGCATACAAAATAGAAAACAGAACATCTGAAGGGTCAAACACCATGCACTGATGGAGATAATGTGGTTGAAACTAAATGGATCTTGTTGTGAACGTCTTCTATCCTGACCTGACTGGGAGAAGATGAAATCAAGGCCGGTTCTGGCCCACAGATCAGAACATGATAAATGAATGATGCAAGAATGCTGAATGACATTCATTCATTTGTCTCTTAGACTGGGTAGCCATGCCCAGCTTTGTTTTGTCTCTATACTGAGTCTTCAGAAGAAGTGGGTGTTGGCTGTTGAGCAGTGTTGTCAACAGGCTGAGTGTGTCTGTGCATGTGTGCTCAGTATGTGTCCCATTACCTTCTGCTTTGTCACCACCATTCTTCTGATCCCCTGCTGACATTGAAGTTCAGTCCACCCGACGAGTCTCCTTCTCCCCAAGGGCTGGCACTGAGGGTGCCCAGGGTGCACTGCCGGCAGACGAGGCTGAGGAGAGACAGAGATGACACGGAGGAGGAGGAGGAGAAGGAGAAGAAAGTATGGAGAAGAGAGGGCACATATCCATTCTACTGACGGCTTCCCTCTTTTCCCTCACACACACACACTCTCTCTCCCAGACACATCCTCTGCTGAGAGGCCGGCAGGAAAGGGAGGGAGCTGAGGGGGAGGAGAGGGAAGAGAATAATGCAGGAGGGTGGGAGGGGAGGGTGAGGGGAGAAAGGGGGCAGGGATAGGGAGGATATAGGGAGATATGCTGCATTCAGGGGCTTGTTGAGAATATGGAATGCATACAATTAGAAGATATTTGACACAGCTTTGAGATTCCAAAGCTCTCAGCCAGACTCTGACTCCACCAGAGAGAAAACTGTCAGGGATGAAATGTCAACACCATGCGCTAAAAAACCCAACAAATCCTCCCACAGTTAACAGAATTTCTTTGGAAACCTCCGCTTGACTTGTTCTCAATTTCCCAGTTTAACAAAGCATAAAGAAGTTAAGGATGTGGAGCAATTTAAATGTGCAATAACTGTTGCTTAAGCCACTTGAGGATAATAGAAACGAGCTGTGAACACAACACAGACATATCATCACCTTTTAAGCACCAGGATTCAAATTTTGGGTGGGCCAAAGTGTTTTGGCTGGGCCGTTCAATAACACAAGTCAGACAAAGACATGTGTGTCTGGTTGATTATAACATTTTATTAAATTATTTTCTAAAATATTTTCATGCCGAGATATTTTGTTTATCCATGTCACTTTGCATTTATGATATGGGTATCAAAGTCAGCTTAAAAAAACCCTAGAAACTTTAAAACTAGAAAAACAAATGAAACAAGCAAATAAATACACTCTGTAATAGGTCAAATGGGGATGGGGTGACAATTAAATCAAACTTTGTATAAATACTGTAATAATCCATATTGTGCATGTTTTAGATAAGAGTGCAAGTACTCCTTTAAAAACGTGGCTAGTGCACGCTGCAAAAACAGCCCTGCTAAAAAGAAGACAAATATTCTTAAATGTAAAGAAACTATCATTAAAGTCCGGTCACTGAAAGACTGTAATGGGCTTTAGAACTAGACAAACATGCTTTTTATGAGCAGTGAAAACGGTTATTTAAGATAGACTTAATTTTAATTTATTAGTCCCAGGTCTTCAAATAGAGTTGAACCTGGAATGTTCTTGCTGTGAAATACGACTACTACACTACAGAGACCACTGTCTCATTGTTCTGTTCATAGTAATAATGTGACATGTGAAGCTGCAGCTCTCGTTAAATAAAAACATATGAACAACCTTTTATTAGTGTCATTTCCTAAGATTCTTAAGTGACTGGTCTTACTCTTGAAATAAGGAAAACAATCAAATAAACAATGGGATACAATGCAAACCATTGTTGTCCCCTGTTGTTGATTAAATGTTACTCAATATTAGCTGGAGAATCTTAAGACAAAGTTTATTACCCTCTTAAAATTAGATCACTTTTTTAATGCAACACATGCTCGCCAGGAGTATTTTTCTTTTTAAGGCAAAAAAGAAGAAAAAGAAAGACTAATTTCCTTGAAACAAGGCTTTTTATTACTTTCTTGAAATTCCCTTTTTTTTCTTTGCCGTGTATGTGTGTTTGTGATGGTGGGAAACGTTCTGATGGTTTTGGGAGTGGAACTGGTCCGATGTTTTTAGAGGCAGAGGAGAGATAGTTCAGCACCCTGACATACTGCATATACGTATAACACTGACATTTTAACGGTGTTTAGGGAAATACCATCCCTTAATCTGATTCTACCAGCTGATGCATGATGCACACAGCTGGAAACGGACATGATTCTGGTGACTCCGTTTTAAATCTTCTAAGGTGTTCCACAACAACGCCTGCTGTGACATGACATAATGAATTAATTAAACTCTAGTCCACAATATTTTAACAGTTTTTTGTCCATCATCTCCAGTGCGTCTCTCTGGGATTTTGTGATTCATCCACACTAGCCTGAAGAATGTTGTATTTTACTTTATTGTGTATATAGCATAGATTTAAATAATTAATTAAAGCTGCAAGCGGCGTTGAACGGGCCCTCGCACCCCGGCGCCTGTCGGGGCAAGTGCCCGTCGGACTGTGTGCCAACTTCGGCCTCACTAATGCACACCTGGATAAATGCAAGGCTCTGTAGCTGCATGCATTATGGACACCGATGGCAGGATTGTGATTTACCTAATTTTGTTCACTATGTGAAGCTAGACACCACCTAATAATTTTGACTCGTCTTTGATTATATATGTGAAGGCCACACCATGAAAACACCACACCATTTTTGCATTTGCCAGCAGGTGGCGCTATCACTGTTACTCAATATTGTTGTGTAGATGGGACTTTAAACATGTCTACCAAATTTCATACAAGTAGGTTAAACACAGACTCAGATATGCTTATTTGAAGTTTTACAGGGGGAGCTGTTGAGCCAATTTGCCACAACCGATCCTGTAAACCATATGAGATCCTAAGTACTACCACCTTTGACGAGTGTGTCAGTTTTGGTGAGCATCTGAGCTTCCCTGGCCTCTCAACACCAACTTCCTGTTTGATGGCGAACATCAAACGTCGCGCCGCCGCCATGTGACCCAAACTCACAATATTTACAATAATGGTTCATCAAGGTTTTATGGCTTTACTGACCAAATTTGAGATAATTGTGGTGAACGGCTTGACAGTAGCACGTCAAATTTGGAAGTATATAACTTCCTGTTGCCACTCAGTGGCGCTATGCCTATTATCAAATTTAATGATATAGATGTGTTCAGGGCGGGACTCTTATCAAGCGTGTGAAGTTTGGGGCAGATTGGACCATGGACAGAGTTATAACAACTTCCTGCTTCATGGTGAAACATCAACATTCGCCACACAGTCATGCCTACAACTTTGCATGAAAACGCACCAGCTTCACAATAATGCATCACCAACTTGTTATAGCTGTTCTCACTGAATTTGAAGGCAATATGTTCAACGGCCTAGTAGTAGTGTATTAAAACGTAAAATGTCATTTCCTGTTGCCAATAGGTGGCGCTATGACTAATGCTAAATGTTGTCATGTGGATGTCTTTAGGGTGGGACTTTTAACCAGCATGTGAAGTTTTGTGTAGATTGAACCTTAGACAATGGGGTTATGACAACTTTCTGTTTCATGGCGAGACATCAAAAAATTTGACGCCTGGCCACGCCCACACTGTTGAACAAAAACTCAGGATTTGAGCAACTTTTCATCCTCGAGGTTTAGATAGTACTGACCAAATTTGAAATCGATTGGGTAAAATCTTATGGAGGAGTTCGTTAAAATACAAAGTGTGATTTTCCACAAAAAAGAAAAATCGAAAATGGCCGACTTCCTGTTTGTTTGATGGCATTGCAGAGACTTTTTTGTCGGTTTCGGTCAGTTACATAGGAGGGAGGTTGACAGTGAAAGGCCTTGGTTCAAAAACAAAGAATGACTCAGATATTCTGCAAATAGGATGTCACATTTTGTTATGCATCCCTAAATTTTTGCTATTACAATTACTGGTACAAAGACAAATTTTATGATTTAATGGACATTTCCAGTTTGGGTTCAGTATGAATATCATTCATTTAAATGAGAGAATATAACTTTAAATTCTCTGTGAACTTTCAGTTTTCAATAACACTCAGTTGTACCAATTCAATAGTGCAATATAATTTTGAAATACTTAAAAACTCCTCCATTCCCACCCCAATAATGTGGACAGTCCCTAACAGGTTTTCTTATAGCTACCAGTTTATGTTGAATTTGTGGTTCCAAATCCTGTCGGGAAAGTTTGGGAAATATATGTTAGGCAATAAAACACATACATGCCTGCGTCCCAAAGCTGTTTTTAATTCTTATGACTTATGAATTACTGGAATCGTTTACATCTTCAGGCCTCTAAAAAGTATTTACATAAAACAAAGGCGGGAAAAAAAAATCCCTTTTTGGTTGAATTGGTCACAGTCATTACACATGGAAAGTCAACATGACTTTGTTTTAAGGGATCACAAGTCAAAAAAATGCTAGCAGCACTGGACTGAAGCTCCATGCAGACTTGAGCAGGAGGGACACCAGACGTTTTAACATCCAGTATCTGTAGATAGTGATAATAGTGATTCACAAGACTTAATAAATCTAACTTTAACTATTTAACTAAATACAATTATTATTTGTTTTATGAGGACAACATTAAAGTAAGCATTTACCAACTGTAAAGTAAGCATTACCCTCACATGACAACATACAAAACATACATTTCGAGTAAACATACCTTAATTCAATAGGTGTTCATTAAAACCTCAAATAGTTTATTTTCTTTAAATGAATCAAATAATGATTTGCTGCAAGTTGCACTAATAAATTTTAACGTGCTGTTCTTTTTATGTATGGTGATCTGTTGACTCAAGTAAACTGTGGTACCAAGAAGCTATGATATTAGGTAGATGAAACATAAAACAATTATGGCAACAAAGTGACACTTAATATTATTGAATAGAAAAAAAATATATAAAAGAAAAGCTGTAGTCAGAGGTGGAAAGAGTATCCAGATCCTGGATACTTAAGCCTAAGTACCAATACTATATTGTAAGAGTAATCTGTTACAAGTAAACTTTGTAAACTAAAACTTAACTTTGTAAAAACCTACAGAATAATTACCAGCAAAGTGTTCACTGTGTGCTCTGTGACTCAGGTCATTAATTTAAGTCAAAAGAATCATTACATCAATTGAATATTAAAAGTCTGCCCTTGAATTATATTTCTTGAATTACAGATGATTTATAGAAATAAACTGTGCAGAACTTTATATGTGAGTTTCTTTGCAGGTGCTTAACCAAGACAGGCTAGAAGCTCTGTGAGACTCCAGGTTCTCTCATGTGGACATTCATGGTGAGCTACTGGGCTGGAGTTCCTGGACACATGTGAGTCAGCAGGAAGTTTATCAGTAGCTACCTCGAATTCAGGAGTCTCCGTTCTTTCTGAGGCTGGACAGTCAGGGGTGGATGGCGGGTCCTGGACACCAGTGTCTCCACCATCAGCCTTCACAATGCAGTCGATTACAGTCGATCGTACAGTATTGAGATACGCATCAAGCATCAGACCCACATTAAAGTCTCTTGAGAAATTTTCTACTTTGCATTATTTATGTCTGATAAACACACCTTTCACCATCGCCACCGGGAAACCTTCTTGTTGTCCTTCTGGCCTGCATCTGAAGATGGACGGTTTGTGTCTTCTGATGAATTTTCTTTTGCAGCAGTCTGTTAAAAAAACAACAACACACAAACCAGTTTAACACAGCAGAGACAGACACAAATGACTGCACCATTTGGGTCAGTGTTGCTTTTCATGCATAAGGCTGAATGGACTTTTATTTTGAAGAAGAGATTTTATTTATATCATTTCCTCTGTTCATTTCCGCTCAGTCATTTTGAGCACGCTAACTGAATCTGTTTACATCCCTTTCCATTCACACTGTAAACGCTACTGAGGCAATGTCCTGAGTCAATAATTTCACTGTTGCACTTATTAAGTTAATGTTAGAAAGCTCATTTACATAAAAAAGCATTTGATTAGTTTGTAATTAAAAACCATTTTATTTGCATGTGCTGTATTTACATTAGGATATATTGTTTCTGTTCCAGTTTTTAGTGTGTAAGATGATGTAAGAGAGCCACAGTAAACAGCGAGTAAAGCATACTACGACTCAAGTTATCGTTTTGCAAGCAAGAGTTTAGCCAGCTGGATAGCTGCAGTTCCTACACTGTAGTGAGGACAACACAGTGGTTATTATTTCCAATATTCATGTCTGATAAACTAAAAAAGGGCAAACCTTTGCTTTCTTCTTCTTACATTCAGCCTCCTCAAGATTGACGCTGATGATAAAGAGAGAATATTAATCAGTGATTCCCAATTATCCCATTATCACATGTCAGAGACATCAAGATCACATGTCATTATTATCTCTGGAAGTCCTAAAGGTGAGTTCAGTCCCACAATGTCAAGAGATTTTCCAGACATTTATAGAAATGTATATACAAGCATCAGGCACAGGAAATCTTCTAGTTGCTTTCTCAATTGTAATTGTAACTCTCTTAATTGTTCTGACCTTAACACAAGTCTTTGGTTTTGGATGCTATTTTGAGGGAGACACATGTTTTAGGGTTATTGTGGTGGCTGCTCTCCATTTTGTTTCTGTGGTTAACTGGAAATAAATGCACAGTGGCTTTCAAACTGACTGTCATTTTTGGTCTGGCTGAAAATTTCATTTTTATCTTCTCTTATGTGTATTCTTAGGATGTGATGTCATGTATCTGATCCAAGTTTTTTGTTTCCTTTAAGTTTGAAAGGTTTATGTCTTTATATTTTCCTCTCTTTCCTGTTTTATTTTGAAATGTCTATTTCCATGCCATGTGTTTTTGATTTGGGTTTCCTGTGTTTTTCTTGTGATCTGCTTTATCCTTATGGTTTCTCTGTCTGTGTTTAGTCATCTATGTTTTTAGCTCCAGTTTGCTCTCTTTCCCTCTGTGTTTGTTTGCTCTGTCTTGTTAGGTTTTTTCTTTGTATCCTCCTTGTGTCTTCCCCTTTAATTTATTTTCCCTCCACGCTTCAGTCATTTCTCGTATTAAAAAAAAGAAATGTCATTTGAGTCATGGGGGCCTGTGCCCCAGTAGAGCTTTATGGCTAGCAACGCCCCTGGACCTGGTGTTCCACGAAACCTCTTGGGAGTCTGAGAGTCTCCTGGACTCATAAAGGGAAACCAATTACACCCAGTTACAGGAAGAAACAATGCATAATGCATATATCCCAATTAAGAGGACACAAAGGACCCAAGAACTAATGGAGTCCATGACTGGGTGTCATTTACAGGCGTCAGTAGATGATTTAAAGGGTAAATATAGCACATTTATGCAAAATCACTCTAGAGCAGCAGCATCTCAAAACAAAACAAATCATTGCATCGTTCTCTCAATCAAGTTTGAAAGAAAAAAACAAATCTGAATATTCACTGCTCAAGAAAAATGTGATAATACCCAATGTTTTAGTGGACTGTTTAGCTCAAATGTTTTAGCTAAAGTTTATTCTTTGGAAGAGGACAGAGTAGAACATGACAACACACAATTCCACTGTATCTTTTTCGCAAAAAAAATGCTACATTAATGTTCAAAATATCTCATATTTAAAATTCAAAACTTTTTTTACAGGCAGGTTGGTGAACAGTGTTGCTCTATTGTTGATGCTGAACAAAATGTGTTTCCACTGAAACAAAAACACAGTGTCATTGACCCTCGGTGATCCTCCACAGCTGTTCGACCAGCACCAGCTACCACCACTGAGGGAAGTTTGTTTGTTAAGTCCTCTGACCTCGCTGCCCTGTTTACACCTCCAAGTTTCCCGGACCTCTTCAAAATATAGCTAGAATTGTGCCAAGTGGCCCTGTGGCTGGAGCCAGCACAAACACGCTGTCTGAAGGGAACATGGGGACAGTCATCCATCATGTCATTTAGAAATATGTGTGTTGGTGTGTTGAGCTATCTTTGAACAAACTGTATTTAAACAAAGACAATTGTGAAAGAACTGGCACTGGGAAAGCTTGCATTGGACGTAACTGATATGGGTGGCTGAATGTTAGGGACTGTACAGAAATGATTTTGTTGTGAAAATAACTTTATGTCCAAACCCCTCCCACAGCTAATGTCTTTGGACCCTTGACATCCTCCTAATATCTAAATCCACAACAGTTTAAGAGGCTGCACATCAATTTGAATGTGTAATAACTAATGTCTTGACCACTTGGGACCAGTGGAAACAAACTGTGAACACAACACCTTGTAAGCAGAAAAGGGGAGCTCATCCAGCAAATATAGAACAGCAGCAGCCTCTATTTGAAGTTGCATATCTGGCCATGTGAAGAATTTAAGTGTAATTAACTCCATCTTCAGCTTTGTGTTGTTCTCTATCAATACCCAAAAGAAAGATTTGGCTCTTTAGCAGCTAAATGCTCCACTATGTTTGCCAGCTAAGGGTTCATTTTGTCTGATGTTTGGCCAGGTAGCCTACAGTGGGGATTTGGAGCTTTTCTGCTGGAAACAGATGCCTGCAGTTGGAGAAAACACTGTGAGAGCAGAGAGAATAAATCAAAACAGTAAGACAAAGGACAAAAGATCAAAACATGGAGCTGAAGGATGCTAAAACGCAGCATAAAGCTTTGTGACTATTCTTTGACTGTGCAACATATTTCACATCACCGTCATTTGACATCTTGTTATTATAATATATTGAGCATAGTATATTTAAAACACGAGGTTTATATGAAACATATCATATGAAAAAGGCTGAATTAAAATATGAATGTTGGCTAAGAAAAAAAAAACAAGCTCTCTAAAAGTCTTCCTGCCTTTCCCCCCCAAATTCCACAGGTTCAGAATTCTTCATAAAAACAAACATACTTTCCCCCTTTTCTGGCTCCTTCTGATTATCTTCATACAGTCCTTTTCCCCCCCTGTCCATTATTATTTTCCATTCATTCTGTCCAGGTGGTCACCTCTTTGTTATTCCCACTGTCATGGCCACCCTCTTCTGTATCATCTCTTGAATCTTTGCCACATAGGAACAATTTCCTCCAGAGCCACAAGGGACTAGAACAGATGTTGACACACCAGGATGTTGTGCAGAATGTATTCCTGCCAGGGTGGGACCACTTTTCTAGGGACAACAAAGCCACAGACGTTCTGTTCTTTAGTCGTGCCCCACTGACAGACAGGCTCAGTGCATTCTTCTGGCCGTTCAGTCATAACGACAATCACAGTCTGATTTGCATTCACAGCACTTCTGACTAAGACCAAAGTGAGAGCACACAACATGTGTAAATTTCCTACACTGGTTACTTTTCACATTGATTCTTTTATTAATTTATAAGGTATTACTAGGCCTTGCACCAGACTATGTCTCAGACATGATTCTGGTTTATGGACCAGTGAGGTCCCTCAGATCCTCTGGTTCGTCTCTTTCTTCAGAGCAGAACTAAAAAACATTTGGTGATGCTGCTTTCAGACATTATGCCCCAAACTATTTTTACACATAAACCTAATGCCATCTATTTAGTCTGGCTTTTATCTAGTGTTTTATAATTTTATGGGTTTATTTTACTTACTTATTTCCAACAACATTTTACGGTCAGTCACAACTATTCATTGTATTTTCATTTTCTTTATTATTTTATAATAAAAATCACTTATTTTTGTGGTATTTCATAAAGTATTATTATTCTCTTATTCTGTTTTGCTTGATGTTTTTATTTTACCTGAACTACCACATTAGTCAGTCAAACCCATTTTAAATAATTAAAAATTTTATGTGAATTATATATACATATATTTTTTTTCTTTCTTCTCTGAAATTAAAAATATCTTTTCCAAGAGTGACCTGACCAAGAGAGCAGCATGTAAATTGATACAAGTAGACAGTGAGATCAAACAACTTTCATACACTAGAAATAAATGAATACAACACAATAAAATCAAAGAATTAAGAACAGTTTCAAAATGATCCCAGTGCAATTTTAAAAGCAATCGCATTGACCAACAGTAATGTTTTCTCAATCCTTTAGAATAAAGTTCAATTCCCCATAAAGTAACAAGCTCTGACAGCTTCAGGTCCTTCTGTAAATTGTTCCAGGAAGAAGGAGCAGCATGTCTAAAAGCTTTTTTTTCCTAACTCTGTTCAGACTCTGGGGACAATCATTTGTTAAATATTCTGAGAGACTGTATTGATTTTGGCTTTTACACATGTATGCACAAAGACATAAAGGAAGCAGCCCAAGGAGAGATCTATTTAAATTGACTGATAATGTTGTGACGTCTTCACCTCAAAACAACCTGTCCCATCCCTTCAAAATATTTCACCAACCGTTATTCATTATTCACCTTTCCTGTTTCGCTATCATGAAATATTCCACTGCACAAAAGAAGACGTAACCAAATCTGATAGCCAGGAAACTGGTCAGGTTTATTAAACTGTTCATAGTTTGATCAGTTTTAAAAAGACAGATCTGTATGTCAGTCTGGAAATGTGTTTTCAAGCTCCCATTTGCATTAATCTTACGCACTAAACTTAAATTATTTTCCTATAATCTGTTAAAGGTATAGAAATTCGCTGCACCGGCCAACACCCATCACCCAGGGTATAAGAACACCGTGTAAGAGTCACTAGTTCAACACAGCTGTATGTTCTGAAAGCAGAATTAAGTGCTCCTTCTTGTTGTTGTCATCACCTTGAGCTCCGTAACACCCAGTAATGCCTCCACCCAGAGGAGCTATGGGACGAACAGGAAGTCTAATTCTAGACCACTTCCTGTATGACATTCCTGACCTGAGCTGCCTTCCTGTCAGACTCTTCCAGACGTATGGCTCCACCAGTCAATGTAAATGCATACATAGGAGGAGGAATGGCAAGTATTTGATCCCATTAAATCTATTTGTCTGGGATGTCTGTTTTAAACGGCATCATGCACCGACTTTTACACGTTTTATATCGGAGAGAAAATGTGAATATTAAAGAGCTAATATATAATGTTGATGAGTAAATATTAACTAGACTTTTGTTCCAGCACTTTGCACTACATGCTAAACCTCTGGTTAAATCAAACAACTCAAACTGCTTTTGTAGCCATTTCACTCAATTTATTTCATTGTTGCCTTCAGTTTTAAGTGTATAGAATGACGTGAGTAACATTTATAAAGTGACAGTATATCGGTGGCAATACACGCAAAACAGGACAGCACAGATGAGGGTGATTATAAACAGATGCAAGAAATCCATTCTCCTCTTTTTGAATACTTGCCTGTTCAATATTCATTTGCCATCTTGTACTTGGTTTATACATACAGTCTTACATTCTCTGTCATTGTTTAAGTTGCTGAAGACATCTTTCTTCAAGAAACAAAAAGCATGAAAAATCCTTCTCCTTCAATATTTATTAGTGTTCAATATAAATGTAGTTATCCTTCCAGTTTAAACAATAAAAAAAACAAAAACAACGTGAATCTAAATGTGTGTAAATTATTTCCGGAATATAGAAGCTACAAGAGAGGTTTCACATTAATGACTGAAAGTGAACAAATATCGCCAACAAAGGCTAAAGCAGCTCACTGATACAGAAAAACAAGTTAAAATAAAATCTGATTTCCACAAAACCACAAGAAAGAACAACTAAAAATATTCAAATGGAAACTAACTTGGAAAATAAAAGTGAAAACCAACAGTAATGATTGGATTGAGATTAAAACAAATAAAGACTAATATGAAAATCAAATAGTTACCTCCCAAAGATAAATCAACATGACATACATAACCCTTTGCCTTGAGTCAGTCTGATTTCAGCAGTGAGACAGACCCAAGAAAGAAGAAGCTGATCTCCAC
The DNA here is from genome assembly GCA_037577475.1 of Chaunax sp. Z400. Lineage (NCBI taxonomy): Eukaryota > Metazoa > Chordata > Actinopteri > Lophiiformes > Chaunacidae > Chaunax > Chaunax sp. Z400. Next base: position 22,942,865 of record CM075186.1, read on the forward strand.
CTCTGAGATGAGAAATGAGAAAACCCTGACATCTGTGATTACAGTATGCTCTCCCTCAAGTTGCCACTGCTGGATGTGTTCGACTGACTTTCTGTTTGGGTCGCCGAAGACCCGTTCCATGTATGAAAGTCCAAAAGAGCTTGGTTGAGCTTCTCCATCCAGTCCAATCTTTCCTGTTTGGTGTCGGCTGAAAACCAACACCTGAACAAAAACAACGACCATCAGTGAATGCGCTGTGACCATAGCAGCACTGAGAGAACAGTCAGAGAAGTCATTTTCCCACTTATGATAACGCTGCTGCAGGGGATGAAACATTTAGCGTACTTCACTGACTGAGATTATCGTGGTGTTTGAGTTTATACGCAGTCTTACTTGGCCAAGGCTTCCTGGGTGTCGTCCTGCTGCTGCTGTGGGATGTTGCTCACCAGCTCAAAGGTGAAAGGCCGAGCACACGAGTCCCTCTTTACAGGTCTGACACACCGACTGGTGGAGCCGGACAGAGAAATGCTGCCCTCTGCCTCCTGGGAGGTCAAAACAGGAAGCAGAATTAAATCGATTTAAGGTCATTTGCTGACTTCGTCTGCAGGTGTGGCTGTTGGTCTGTCCATACCTTAGTTTCTTTGTCATTGGGATGGTTCCAGTAGTACATTATGCATCCCTCCAGAACAAAGTATCGGCGATGCCACACTCCATATCCACTGATCAGCTCAAACATCGTCTGTGAAGAGAACCACCAAATAGGCTGTAATGTGATGTATGTAACAAAATGTAATGTAATACAACAAAATCACGGTTTTAAACAGTTACACATTTAAGGTAAATATCTGTTTTAATTAGTGGAAGTCTGTAAAATGTAGAGTTCAGCAAAGAGAGGAGCTACATTCTCACTGAGTGTTCAGTAAATCTGATTCTTCTCAGCGTGGCTTTAAGGTTTCTTTTAAAAACGGGAAAACAGAATTCTCATTTCCTTTAAGGAGCGTAACTTTATAGATCAGTGTGATTATACATTTCCTGTCGAGGTAATGTAACCATAGAGTGGTAGAAAATATGATTCAGCACATTACTGACCAGGAAGCCTTGGTGCTGAACATTGGAGTGACTTTGGCTGTCCAGTCGCAGGTAGATGTTGCCCTCTAGAGGAGAGAGAAAAGGCACCTGCAGGTGAGGGAGGAAGAGGGGGGAGACGCACAGTTAAACTGGTGTTATGTAGAAGACACAAGAAACATGAAGCAGAATATTTTGAGAATTTCATTCCATTGTGCTTCATCTATTTTTGGAAATAAAAGCAACCTGAAATTCAATTGGTCAAACTGTAACCAGATTTGGTCAAAGCTTGATCTAATTCATACCCATTAGATACACCAAGTAGGTCTCACTATGGTGTGTACTGCATTTGGAGTGAAATTCTTGTGTGTTTAGAGAGTTGATAGACACGAAAACACACAGCTACTACAGAAAGAAACATGTGAAATGACACAGTGACATGGTTAGTTTCTATGCTGCCATTTTCCACCCAGAAACATCACGTCATCATTTAACCCAAAATGAAATGATGCAACCATACAGCAGAGAAAAGTAACAATGTGTACAGATATATTTCACTATGAACATCTAATAATCTAATTACTCCCTATACTACTATGTCATTCCACAACAATGTACTGAGTCAGTGTGGAAACACTCACACAACGGATATTTGTTTTAGATCACATGTAAGAGTACTTAAACAAAAAAGAAGGTATTCAGCACAAACAAATACTATCAGGACGGAGGCGGAGGTTACTTTGAATGAATGACATTAAGAGTCAGAGGTTAGATTAGCAGTGAGAGGTGAAAGGTTGACAGTGTTGTGAAAAGAGTGAAACCTTTTCCTGAAATTCATCTCCCAGCAGTCTCCTGATTTTGCCTTCAAGTTTCATCTGAGTGGAGGAAGCAAGACAGACAGGGAGGGGCAGACATATTACATCACCAGTGAGCCCACCCCACGTGTAGGAAATTCAAACAGAATAATACAAAACAAAGGATTGTGTAGTGGTTCTACAGAGAGGTGCAGAGCGTGATAACAGTGGATCGTTTGGGCCATGCTTTCCCTCTCTGAATATTATCGTTCACTTAAATAGCGCAGTTCCCGTTCAAAACAACCCGACACTCAACACTGTGCTACCTCAAGTCCTGAGGAGGGATAAAATTGTTACTGGTTTATATTAAACCATGTTAAAATTCCCAACGGTTTGTGTTACTGTTTCAAATTTTCATTATCATTAAAACCAGATGCTATGAAAGACTGTCCTGTCACATCCAAAATCAGCTACAGTCTCACACACACACAGATACAGCCTGCTACAATTGTGTCAATGAAAACATGTTGGAAGGCAGTGACCATACAAAAGCTCCTAACCCACTACAACACCTGGTACAAACATTCATTCCCAGGTCAATATATTTTGTATTAGGGGTGTAAGAAAATAATGATACACTCGAGTACAGTGACATTTTCTTTTGCGATGCCTTATCGATTTTTAATTAACGTTCATGGCTGTGGTTCATTTTGTGGTAGTCACCTGTATGTATTGACTGTAATGGAAATATAACACATGCTTTCACTAACACCGTCATTTCAGCAGCATACACTATGCTATAAACAGAGCAGCCCCCCCCCCCCCCCCCCCCAACACTTCATGACAGGTCTTTACCTTATCCAGAGGGAACTTGCCGTGTCCCAGTGAGGCCAAAGTGATCTTATGGGACCCCACCAAACTAAAGTTACTGGAGCGACGAGTGTTGAGAGCAGGAGCAGCAGCTGATGGACAAAGAAGCAAAGACTGAGAATTCAAAGCAAACATGAAATGGTCAATCACCGACATACTGTACATGAGCATTACCAGTCACCAGTAATAGTTTAGTGGACAAATGAGGTTTATTCTGTCCAAAATAGAATTGTCTCCATATTGAATTCACTTTTTATTTTTTGCCGCTCTGTGCTATAACAAATATTGACCAATATGAAAGTGGACTTACATGTCAGACTGTTATTGGATCTCTGTCGAAAACAAAACAATGATTAGGTAATGCTTCTGTGAGAGGGGGAAAAATAGACTATACAGGGTCTCTCAATTTACGACTTTTTAAGAACTTTTAAGACCAACATGAATGCTATTTACAACCTATTTGACTTCCATATGGGCAAAAAGTACAAAGGATGTGAAGGACAACTGGAGTCCTAGAATAAATAAATACATTTAAATACATTTGTTCTTTGGTGATGCTCCAAATGTGACAATTTCAACTTACCACTTCTTCAAGTAGCTATTTTATGATGGAAGGAGACACCATGTTAGCCCACACATTACACTGACACTCCAACTGGGTGTGCTCTGGTAAATTCTGACCAGTCTGCTCAGTTTGCATTAGTGGTTGGTAGTTCCATGTTGGTTTCTTTTTGGAGTTGTGTTACAATCAATGCTTTTTTTTTTTTTTTTTAACACAAAAGCACATTTAAAAGTAGTGAAACAGACTTAATGCAACTTTTAGCAGTAAAATCCTATTGAGGACAGTTTCAGTCCTAAAATCCTGATTCTTGGATTTGAGTCATTTTAAGGACCTGTAGAGACCCTGCTGTAAGATGAGGGCATTAAACAAACATTTGATACTCACTGTGATAGTGTTCAGAAGCTTTCTTGGTGTGACCTGAATATGTAAATACACCATAAATTAATCAGACTGTCACTGATGAATACTCACATTGCTCATCATTTGGCCAGCTAACTTACCCGTGACTTGGTCGTGGTCCGGTCCATGCTGCAGTTACCACCTGAGGTGTGGGACTAGGTGGAACAAAAATAGGTCAGTTAAAACTCTACATCAGATCTAACAGTGTTGTGCATGTAACGGCTTTCTACAACTGGAAAGATATGAAACAATTAAAATAACAGTTGGACAGGTCTCACCGCACTGAACCTCCACCAATCAAGTTTATTTTTACAACCGGAATGCCCATCATAAATACACAGTCAAATGTGGGCATTCCTAGTCTTTATATGAACTTATATTTTAAATATCCATCATTTGGCCCTGTGGTGGGTATCAGGTTGTGCTGTCATGAATCTAGTGGGCCCTTTGACAGGTGAAACTATTCTCAAACACTGACATAATGTACCTTGAGGCTGTCTTGAAATCCCACACTCACTTGACCTTACATCTACATTATACAATATATGCTTGGGCTTGACTATATCAGCATGTCAAGTTAACGAGAATGTTGCCATCAATAGCAGTACACCACTCAACCAAACAAGCTACAGTTAAACAACTAGAATGACATTCAGTAGAGTGCATACATCTGCCAAGGCTGAACAATGCTACATATCTGGTAATGCCCCATCCCTCCACTAAGTTATGAGGGAATCTGTTGTAGTTTTTATGTAACTAGGACAAATGGAAACAAATAGAAAATATATGTCCGAGGACACAGATGTCCCCGCTACTGGAAAAACTCAATTTGTGCTGATGTGGATGGACCATAAACTCTATCGCAGGTGAATGTGAGGGAAAAAAATCAACCAAGTTCAAATGTGCCTAAAAATGTACACAATAAGTAAATGAAAGAAACCAATTGTGAGACTGACACCTTTTGTGAATTTCGCAATGGGGAAAAATACTTCTGTAACCAATTAATACATAAAGGATGACTGCATATTAAAATGTCTATGTTTTGTCTCACCAGGCTGTAGACCTCCACATCAATTTCAAAGGCTGAGCAAATATCCTTCCTGACATAACAAGGAGACAAAGCAAGCAATGCATTAAATCTATCACACACTATTATATAATTTATGCTAGAAGCAGAATATAAGTCTAGTTAAATAAAGAAGCCACAAAACATGAAATAAAATGCAGCTTACAGGGTGACAGAAGTAGGGAAGGAGATGGTGTCTCCATTCTGAGCATCAGCAGCTGTGGCCAGTGGAGTGGCGACGATGTTGCAGGGCCCGTAACGGATGAGGATGAAGAAGTAGTGACTGGGACGACCTACACGGGTAAATGAACAATTCAAGCCTTTAAATTTGTGTTCATTATGGCCTTATATTTGAAACACATTTTTTATTAAAGTCATACAAATAAAGTACCTGTTCTGTTGTGTGAGGAGCAGACAAATTCAACCTTTAGAGGCAGCTGGATGTTTGAGATGCTGACAGTTCCTCTGCAGGGCAGCTGGGAAACACAGACCCCTTCTTCCTCTGCTGCCTTTGCTGCCTCAGACGTCCTTTCCTCCCTCAGTCTCGTAACCTCTGCCAGCAGTGCAAAGCGTTTCTCACCTGCAACAGACAAGAAAATAAAATGTGTAAGATGTGTAAACGTAATTAGCCTTACAAGTTACTTAAAGTATTAAAAGAATGCAGCTGCTGTTGATGCAACGCTTTCTATTAAACAACACAGTGTGAACATGGCTTCCTATCTACAGCACATAAAAATGGGACTATTAAACCAAAAATCTTGATGTGAACATACAGGACACCAGCAGCAATTTCTCAGCTTCAGCCTCCTCCAGGGAGCCTCTCCCATGCTCCTCATCAGTACAGCAGCTCAGAGCCTGCAAGGTCTGGTTGATCACACTCTGCAGCTTCCCTGCTTCTTCATTAAGAGTCTGGGGAAAGCACAACATGTCAGATGTGCGGGTTACGCAACATTTTTGCTGGATTTAATTCAGTCAAGTCAGGTTACATTTACACTCGACTGAGTAAAAAGATGCACATCATATTTGAATTTTTTTTCTAATTCAAACTTTCCTCAGATGATCAGATTTCTTCAGATATATCAACTTAACTACTGAGAAATGAATTGATTTACAGCAAGTTAATGGGTCAGCCTCCTTCAATTAAAGATGGCTAGAAAAAAGGGCCGCTCACTGTGATTCTCTCCTTGATGTTGACGGAGGGTTGAGGCCGAGTCTTCTGTGGAGCTTGTCTCTGAACTGCACGAGTTACACTCTGGATGATGGACTGCTTACTCTGTCTTTGTGTGCGGTAGGCATCAACACTGTCAATCACAGAAGAATCCATAATCATATTACACATAAACATGTGTGAGTACCGATCAACAGTCACATTTAAGTACGTTAACTAAATACCAAATCAATAAGGATAATTAGAGACTCCACAGCTCCTAGAGCTGAAAGAAAAGCTTCAAAAAACAGCAAACAGTAAAAGGTAGATAATGACAATACGGTATGACATGATCACAGAATTAAATGATAGAAATATGATGCAGCATTTAAGCAACAGAAAAACTTTTACACATTATGGATACAGAAATTCTATTCACCCTAACTAGACCAATAGAGTGATGTAAAATCATAGCCTGTGAGTTAGGCTGGTCTGCTGGTTCAACATTTGATTTGCATCTTTTAAAGCATCATTGTGCTTTCAATAATTCATTTTCTAAACAGGTGTGATTACCTGTATAGAGGAGCAGATTCAGCAGGAGGGGTGGAGGTCTCCTCTGGAGTCAGGAGCAAAGAAGGAGGATTGGACTCCTGACTCACTGCCAGTCGCTGATGGTGGGACAAAGAACATTATTAATGCAATATTCTTCTGTGTTCTCAATTCACCAGCTGTTCATTGAGTAATTAATCCACAAAGATCCCCTAATCTAAAGTCAGCTCAAAGGTTTATGAATCTATCTCACCAGAGGAGTGACCACGGCCTCGACAGACTTGCTGAGGGGAGAGAGGATGCCGCTGGAAGGAAAAGTCAGCAGCTCATCTCCCTTGCTTTCATCGCACTCATCTTCTTTGGCCTCCCTTTCTTCTTCACTTTTCTCCTTTTCGAACTCAGTGTCCATCTTGTCTTTGTCTCCAGAGCAAGCACCAATGCCACTGTCATGGTCCTCAGTGTCTTCATCATTATGAACCCTCTCTTCTTCTATCCTACCAGCATAATCCAGCACCTCCTCAAACATCTGGTCAATTATTTCAGCTGTGTTGGTCTCATCGTGAGAGCTCTGTTCAGCATCTGTTGGAAGAAACATTCACAAATGTTTCAAATCACTTTCTGAAGAAACAGCCAAGTAAAAAACAAAACCAAAACATCCACACAAACATTTTCAGTCCTTTAGTCACCCTGTGATTTAAATAGCATCCACCCAGCACATGTAGTTGACCAGTGGTTTCAGACTTGCAAGTAAACTTCTAAGGTGTCCACAGGCAGCCCAGGTGCTCCCACCTACATCCTTTTGGTGCTCTTCTCACCTGACATACGCGTCTCTGCTCTGGACTCTGTGGAGGTATTGATCTCAGATTGAATGGAGTCATTGATTAGCTCAGGCTCCAGGATGAAAGAGACTTTCTTTGAGCTTTCTCCTCCCTCTGCCTTATGAGTTTCTTCTGTCGGTCCATGAACACGCTGACTTTTATCTACTGCATCATGCTCCACTTCCTCTGTCAAACACTGAGCTCCAGCATTTCCATCCATGTCTGATAATTCAACGTGAATCTCTACCTTAGGTCTTGCTCCATATTCAATATTCATTTGAAGGTCTGTATTCTCAGTCTGTGATTGGTTCAGAACCTCTGCAAAAGGAGACGCCTCCGTTTGTTTCACTGCACTGCATGGGTCCTGTCTGTCTGACTCCAAGTCCATGTCTTCTTTAATATTTACTGTCAGGATCTCCTTAGGCTGGTCTTTCACAGAGACATCTAAAAAGCTTTCTGACTCAACGCCATCGTCTTCAGGTCTAGGCTTCTCACTTTCCTGCATTTCAGAGGAACCAGCAGTCACAGCAGAAACATCACCCAAATAACATTCACCATCCTGGAAGTCAGAGAGTTCACAGCCACCTGTAACACTGCCTCCTTGCTCTTTTTCTACTCTGGATGATTCCAAGTTCCTTTCTGCCACTTTGGCACACAAACCTTCCTCCTGTTCTTCAGCTGCAAGAGACTCTCCCTCCTTGCTCACCTGGTCTCGAGGATATCTCCACAACCTAAACTCCTCATCGGTCGAAGGCTCAATCTCCTCCACACTGTATGAATGACTATCAGTTTCATCAACTTCTTCATATGAAAATACCTCAGAACTGCCTTGTTCAGTTACTTTGGAAACATCAACCGTTTCCTTCACGTTTGATTCCTCTTGATGAGTTGATTCTAGAAAGCTCTGCTCATCACCTGTAGGCAACTCTGACATATTCTGATCATCCCTGTAAGGTTCTCTGGAGAAACTCTGGTCCCCACTAAAGGACAACTTCAGTACAGCCTGGGTTTGTGATTGTTGGTACATTAGCTGCTTTTCTTCATTTCCAATTGAAGCCATGTGCTCTTTCTCATCCCTGACTTCTTCACCCTGGTGACAATTTTGATCCTTCCACTCCATTTGCAGCTGGCCTTCATTAGAGTTATCAGGCTCTACAGATGGTGCAGGGGTTTCGGAATCACATGGTGTCTTTTTACCTGTTGAAAAAAGTCGTCTCACATCTTAACATTTAGAAACCTAAGCTTTATAACGGATATACTTTAAAGCAGGAACTCCCATCGATTCAATATATAACGAAGGTGCCATTTTTAGTGAAAGAAATTGTGTTGAGAAAAACATAATATAAATTTGCAAAGGAAACATCAGGAATGATAGAGAATGCCAGAATGAATTCTTTTACAAATACGTGCCAACTGTCTTTGTACATGCTGCTATTAATGTGTTCACACTCACAGAAAACACTGTTAAAATAGTACCTAAACATAGAGAACTGGTTGACTATTGATCTAATACCAGTGCTCTTTTTTGTTTCAGTTAAAATCTGTATACCTCATTGTGGAACTGATTGGAATCATTAGTCTACTTGTAAAGTAACATCAGAGACATATTAATTCTAATTATAAGACTAGATTCCCATATAGCAGTCAGCAGGTTTACAAAATTGTGATTAATTCAGTGACTTAATGTGGATTCACATCTAGCTAACTTTGTAATCAGTCTAGAATTGTCAGTATTGCTAATATTGACCCAATTTGTCAGATTAGTGCAGCACAGACGGTTAACATATCAGTAGTTTGAGAGTTTTTTTTATCAATTATCATACAGTACTCAGAGTGCAATTGGTTACAAAGAAAGTGTTGTTTATAGTGGCTTTGCAGATCAATTTAGGATGTTCCTACTTCTGCAGCCTATCTCCTGTCATGTTTTGACTTAATGTCTAACTATCGAGACAAAATGTGTTTATTTCATTAATGAGGATGATATGGGAGAAAGTCAATTTGATAACAAAAGTCTTACCTCTCGCATCTGAAGAATGCTTCTCTGCACCTGATGTAAGAACTTCAGTGAAGCTGCCATCTTTCATCTCAGCATCACCATCAGCCTGGTGCATGCAAATACATCAGCAAAAAGAAACAAAAATATCAGGAAGAAATAAACAGCAGAGCTTTATTTGATGTTTATCAGTACGACTAAACAAACTAAAAAAAATACTACATCTTTTAGTAATAATCTAGCCATGGAACCACAGAAACAGAGCCAGGAACAGAAAAGGTAAAAAACTTTAGGATCAGGAGATAATGGCACAAATCAAACAAAATATTAAAAACTCTCAAACCCTGGAAACCAAAAAGCACAAAAGAGCCATTGTGACCAGTGGAGTGGAGAAATAAATGAGATGGTGGTGTATGAATAGTCAAAAAACATATTCACAAAGCCCTCCAAAGTGACACTATGTATTCTGCATTACAGTAAAATGATATAATTTCAATAAAAGTTTGAAACAAAACATGAGTCTGTGAAGTTCATCTTTGTGAAGCAGTCTGTTACCTTGTCATGACCCTACCGTAAGAACTCACATAAGACTGCTCCTGTTAGCACTTGTCATGACATGTGAAGTGAAAAGACTTTGAGTGAACAGCCCATTTTCCCCACAAACACACCGCACATATGTGAAAGTGTGACCTTCCTTCCTCTAAAAACCAGAAATCACATTTGATCCATGTGAATGGGTAAGTCTACCAACAGCAGCAGTTTGCATGTAGGTTCATAGGTTCTTTATTGTGTTATCCAATTGTTATCACCTCCCAGATCAATACTGCCCATTGTGTTGGTTCAAAGTATTGCCCCATGTGTCACAGCACCAACGTGGCCAGAGAGTGAAGAGTTTTTGGTCAGACTCACATCCCAGGGCTGGGTGGGAGGCCAATGAACTCTCCTCCTAGATCTAGGAATCCAGGAGGGAGATGAGGGGCCAGGAGGAGTCCTTCCCTGATAATGTTCACATACTGTAAGTTCGTGTTTAAAAATCTCACAAACTGGGGAAACTGCTCACAAAAAATTATATTAAAATAACATTAAATCCACAAAAATAAATTAAAATATGAGCCGTCATTGTTACTGATGGACATGTAATGTGACAGCCAAAAGAGGTCAAATCTGTGTATCCTATGAGCAAATATTATATCCATCCTTTATTACTTCATGGCAACCCAAGAACAAAACTGTTTGATAATCAAACACTACAGCCACTTCTCATCCATCACCCACTTCTTCAGTAAAGAACATCATGAGTTTGAACCAAATAAACAGCATCTACTTCAAGACAACAGAAAATTAATTATTAAAAAACATTACAGACAGCTGCGACTAAAACACCCACCTGGCTTAACATGGGATCAGAATTGCTCCTTTTCAGCCAGGCATTCTCACTGATTGGTTGCAACTGGCTCAACTCCTGCTTCCGTTCCTGATCAGCGAAACCATGTCAGACATAAACTCCAACAAGAAAGTTGCATTGTTGACAGCACAAGTAGAAATGAGTTCATTCATTCTTAAAGTTCATATAATTATGAGTATTGCATCCGCTATTCATAGCTTTGTTCTGAACAATTTTATTTAGATTGATATAGACATCACAACCCAGTCCCGAATGGGTGGACAGATGGAGAGTTTAATGTTAGAATGATGTTGATCCCAGTAATGAAGTTCTACTAATTTTCACTACTAATTTGCATTTCAGTAACAAAAGCACCTGAACACACCTCGCGCATGCGGGAAGCTTGCTGGGAGCTTGGTGTTGTAGGGCACTGGAGTTTCTGCTGAATGTCGGATACAAAGTTGGAGCAGGTCCGAGGGCAGCTGTTGGTAGGACTCGGTGTGAGGGCGGGGCTAGCCTGGAAGACTGGCACTTTAAAGCGCTCCAGTCGCTGATGAAATTCTCTCTCACCTGGAGGCAAAACATTTATGTAGATGTGTTTTCAAACAAAAATGAAATAAAGTTTTCTTGCTGCAATTAAAAGGTATTTAATATTGAGCATATGCTGATACCAAAATCCAATCTGATATTTATATTTTCCTTCATAATACAGCTGTATGATGCAATCTGTCTGACAACACTGAATGACCTTCATTGCCTGAATCCCCATTGCTCAAATATGCATGCTGGAGGTTTGGCAGGTACAAAATTCAAGGCCAGCACCAGTTTTAGTCTAAAATACTGAAATGTTAATTTGTGAAATTTTGTTTGTTTTTGTGACAGAATACCAATTAAGTATCTTTGCCTCTTCTGGAAAATATATGTCACATCTATTAAAATAATATGAATTTTCCATTTTGCTTGTCAATTTGTAAGCTAGAAATTATAGATGACAAAAAGGTTAATTCAATATCTTACATCAGTTTAAAATGAATCTACATATATATATACATGTATGCTTAGGCAACAAACAAAAAATCTGGCTCTTTCAACCTTCTTTTATAAATTACTCTTAATACATTGCCAGCCCCAATACTGATAAACCTAAAGTCATGCCAGAATCATATGAACCATATTCTAACCTTTCTGCACTTGTTGTTGCCCTCCGGCAACTCTTAACACCATTTTAGTTAATGCTTTTAATAGATTATTATACTGACTTCTGTCTATTATTGCGCTACATGTTTGTACTTTGTACCTTGTTGTGTATCTTTTCGTCTGCAGCTTATGTGTAGACAATTTTGCACTGGGCAACAAGAGAAACTGTTTTTCCCCTCTATGTTCTGTTTTATACTGAAATTATTCCTGCATTAAAAAAGTTACAAGTTTGACGTTCAAGTTTTTTTAAAATCTGTGTGTTTTCATATGCATCCTCACCAAGGAGATGCTGTCTGCAACCCTTTTCGTGGAAGACTGATGGGCTGTCAGCTCCAGGATCAGACAGGCATCGCTGGGCCAGAGGAGCTTCTCCTGAAACAACAACCACTTTCTGTTACAGATTGCAGTGTTTATCTAACACCCATGCTGTCACAACACTTTGACAATAGTTCTTATCTCTGTGTGCGGATAATCTGGTTTGACTGCTGATCTTGACATGCCACCATATTAATACCATAAACCCTCCCAAAATAATAAAAATGCAAATAAAATGCAATACTCTTGTGCAGATATGTACGCATATACACTCAGGTGACAGTTTATTAGGTTTATCTAGCTAAAACTAATCTAGCCTAATAAAACAGCCCTGCAATAAATCCTCCCATCATAGAGGCTTGTGTGGGACCCATTTTAGAGGAGTTGATGCAATTTAACAGTTAATTTTGAAGCTGTAGTTTGTCAACAATAATCTGTTGATTTATATGAATTGTGTCTAATATTTAGACTACCCTCACTGATAAAAATTGGAAGCATGCCTGTCTCTATATTAAAGGTAGGATTACCATCTTGTGTCCGAGTGAGTTGCTGGACTCGGAAACGGACTGAGGGAACTATTGGCGTGTCTGGCTTTGTCCTCAGCTCAGCTAGGCGTCCAGAGGAGGATGGTTTAGGACTGCGGTTTTCTCGACCAGATGCTTCCAGACGCCGCCGCTTCTGGCCATCATTCACCTCTGGGATATCAGACAGAAAGATGCACAAGGACAAAACTCACAAAAATAAAGAAAGACTGCTATGAATATGTACACATACTGGATTTATAAAGATATATTTATGACTCTTCACATTCTTGTTCATACAGAGATAAACAAACCTGATGAACAGACATTGTCTTCAGAGTCTGACAGAGGTGCTCTCTGTCTCTTTAGGTTGATGTTGCCATTATTTTCTTCATCAGCCTCCATACTGCGCAGCAAACACAGTGAAATTACAGACTGGATATGTATCTTGAGAGTCAGCCGTTATTCAACAGAAAGCTTTAAGCATAGTAGAATTAGCACGAATAAAGCCATTATAGGCAACATTAAAAACTGTCAACGCCATTAAAGATGTATATGGCTAAAACTATTGAAGCTAGCTTTCAGACTGGCTTTATACAGCAAGACAAACTAATAATGGATGAAAACTTTTCAACATTATTGCCCCAAAAATGAAACGTGACAACGCCCAGCATTTCAGCTTTAGCACAGGTCAGCTAAATTAATGCTTCCGTTACTATAACGCTGTCAACATACCCAGTCTTACTTTTTACTGGTATTTTAATGTCCGAGCACTGACAACATGTCACTTGACAACTACAAGAGGTGCTTTAGCCAGCTAATGTTAGCAACAGTGTCCTTTGAGTCATCTCTGACTAGCTCATTTGAAGCTAACAGCTTAGGTTGGCTAAAACAACGTTAGCCTAGCTTAAAATGACAGGATAGATTTAGCAGGTACAAATTCTTCTTATCGTGTTAACTTTGTCAGCAGCGATAACATTGACTTAGCATATACCAAGAATGTTGTCTGTTTTCTTACCTGAAATTATAGTTATCTGAAACCAATTTCACCGTCTATCAGATAGTTCGACCCTAACTGACAGAAAAAATAACCAACTTTGTTGTTTTATGCCTTCAGTCTCCTCCTCCAACTTTGAATTTCAGCGGGTCCTCTGACGTTAGCGGAACACAGGAACTGGATGTCCTGTAAATACTCTCAAGTAGCGCTGATCTGGGACCAGACCAAATTCAACAGATCTCTTCTGCTCACGAGTGTAGAATCCTGTAATCCGATTCCACGTCAGTGCCTGCTTAAAGACTGAAAGTGAAGCCGTTTTACCGTACTAGACAGAGCAAACACGCAAATTGAAGCTTTAATTACGTCATCACATTGGTATTGTAGAGCTTTGACTAAAAACCTAACTACTAGTGTGTTACTTTGGGATGTGATACATTGACACATTGTTAATAACTAATAATAATTTGTTATAGCATATATTAAGTCTCTTTAATGCATGAATAGTGTATTTGGATGAAGCCCTTGTCAAAACCTGAGTGAATGGTAAATGCATTCATTAATGAGTATGACAAATATAAGCTGAATATGCACTAAACAATGATAATGAAGGGCATGAAGTAGATTTTGACATACAATGGAAGCAACATTATTCAGCCCCCATTGTTTATAAGGTTTATTGGCAAAATATACTCTTTATCAGCTGTTTTCAAGAACCAAGTCAAACAAGAATGGTTTAAATGGTTTCAATTAGCTTTGCACTAGTCCCACAGGAAGATTGGAACTCTGGTCTGGCCCATGGACCTCTGGGTCCCCTGCTGTCTTTGCCCGTTTGCCCAAATGTTCTCTGCAGTTGTATAAATAAATTTTATACAAATCAGTCTTAGCGACAAGTTAAATGCATCTTCCTACCTTATAAATAACTATTAGCTGCAGCAAAGATGATGATGAAATGCACAAAGTGTCTGTGCATTCAATAATTTGCAATAATTCCTGAGCACTGGGTATCCTTTATTCTTTATCATTTATGTATATTTTTATAGTTTTTTTATTAGTATAATTTTAGTACCTTACCTTTAGTGTCTTGTATTGATGTAGACAGTGTTTGATGTCAGTGTTTTTTTTAAAATTCAGTTTTGAAGCCCTGCTACCATCTTCTACTGTAAATGTAGAAGTGAATGTTAAAAGCTGATTCCACAAATACAAATGTCCCTTAAACTTTGATTATAAATAAAACATGTTTTCTTCTGTGCATGTTCTTTGTATTTTTGTTAAAAGCATCTTAAGTGTATGATGAGATTGACCTTACATCAAAACTTTAGTATGTCCCCTGTTACCTCCTTCCCTGAGCCAGACAGCATCAGTCATTTCAATTTTTCAATGTGGTGAAAGCTGAGGTGTGGAGAAATTCTCATGACTAACGGTAGGGTTAATTTTGGATGACATCATGCATCTTTTCTTAGAACTGCTAATAATATGCAAATGAGACTATATAAGCAGCTATAACTCAGTGATCAGAGCAGAGTAACTTCAGATAGGAAAGTGTCATCACTTCTATTCTGCAGACATCAGGAAGACTAGCAGCTTAATTTCATACTCTGGAAAATTTTTACTTGTAACTTGTTTTGATAAAAATCCCATTTAAAAAGACTAAATATTTGGCTCCATATTAATTATTTATGAATTTAATTATTTTAATAAAAAAAGAATACTTGCACACATTGGGTAAAGCATAACCTTGTCAACTTTAATATCAACCATGTATGGTTAGAGACAGAACACATAATAAAACAAAGAAGAGAAGCAGAAAACAGTGTACATGTAAAAAAAAAAAGAAGAGGAAAATATTACAAAAAAACCCACCTAAACGTATGTTTATCTGAGCTTGGCGTTACTGGAAGGGTGAGTGGTTCACAAGCATTTTAAAGAAAACATCAGTCACTTCTTTTAACTTGTTGGACCACAGAATTGATTTCTCTGGATTGAGAGAAAATAGAGCATAACAGAGCAGTCCTGAGAAGGTGTACTCATTGGCATAGATGCATATAGTCTATATATATGTGTGCGTATAAATGTCTGGAGATGTATTCATGATTCTTAAGACAAGATTTACATAACAGGTTCTGTTCTGAGTACAAGTTCTGTTTTTAATTCTGGAACATAATATTCTGAAAAAAAGAAAAAAACAGCACTGGGTAGCCTCTAGTATGTACACAATTTATGCATTTCCATCATAAACAAATCCATACAGGTAATATTTTATGTGCTGAAGGTGTCAGGTTTGTCCCTTTAGCATTTTACTTTAAATGCATCAAGATGACTGTCAGCAGTCTGTCTACTAAAATAACAGATTAATCTATGAGTCATTTCAGAAAACTATAAGGGATTCAGGGCGCCGTTCCTCAACCATGCATACAGTATTATGAATATCATTATATGAAAATAAAACATGACAGCTCTCGGAAAGACTGACTCAGACCTGGACTTCTCATATTCTGTTTGAGAGACTAGCATTTATGTATAATATATTTCAGCATAGTCAGAGACAAACATTTGGCCTGATTGGCAAACCAATCCAAACATTTGTCTTTCTCAGGAATCCAGGAGAAACAAGGTTAAAGGAATATTTCAGCTTTTTGATGGATTGTCCCTTTGTAAATTATACACAAAGGGAAAATAACACGGAAAGCTGGACACCAGGGTTCAGTTCTATGACAACATCCATCACTTACGTCACAATATTAAACATCTTTGAATCACTGTAACCTGTAATGACGCTTTTGCATATTGTCCTCTTTTCAAACAGGAAACACTGCAATGATTCATCTCTCCCTTCTTCAACGTGTCAGATTCAGACCAGGCAGAATCTGTGACCTCAAATACAGCATCTAATAGAACACACCTGCTTAGACACACACCACAACCGTTACTGCGTGGTAAATCCTGTTTAAAGGCCAGGTCACAACCAACACTTGGCTTGTGTCGAGTTTGGTGAGCGTTAAAGCCTGAATTTGTGCTGCTGAGCAGTAGCACGCTGTCCTGACAGCACTGACCTTAGAGGAAGTCAAAAACAGAGGAAGCTGTTGTCACCCTATCTTATTAGCTGTATTATACCAACCAGTCTCATTTATTCCACTCTGCCTGAATGTAAACTGATCCACAGAAGAGGAATGGTTTGTATAAAGTTAACAGACCAGGAGTCAAGTTTTTTTAAGAGCATAATAAGTTTGCCACCCGTAAAATAAATTCTTTTCTTCAGAAGGCATGTTTGCATCACTGACTGAGCTAATGATTTAGCTAATTATCACTTAACGAGCTCCTTTTTTGCCACCTATGGTAATTCTTTATTGATGTACAATCCTGAGAATAAAAAATGAGAGGGGAGTAAATGGCCCAATACTAAGAAAACAGAGAAAGTTAAAAAAAAAAGCTACTGTGACTAAACAGCGCTAACATCTTCCTAGCTGCCAGCATCTTAGCTACTCAGTTACAGTAGCTTATTAACTAGCCTGACCAGCAGTCAGCAGGCTGTACAACCATATAAAACTCACTGATTCATTTTGCTGTGCCTCTTTCTGGTGTGCCTTAATTCCACCTGACTTCTCCCTCTTCAGCTTCCACATGATTCATCTGCCTTCTTCCAAATACCCTCCTCCTCCTAAAGCCCACTCAAAAAGGCCTTTATGACTGAGGGTGTTAACGTGTATACACTTGTGTTAAATGTTTAAGAGCAATAACAGAAAGAGCGTCAAGGAGCGGGATAGTACATCTATCTGCAGATATATGCAATATGTAGAGAACATACAACTACTACATGTGTACAAATGGCTATGCATGGTCCCTGCCACGTGTTAACTCCGTACTGCAGCTCAGAGGAACTCTGGCTTCTCCTCTTTGTCATCAAGAAATATAGGAAAATAGAATTTCACAAAAACATGCGTTCCCCGTAAGAAGAAAAAGTTTCAACAGATACAGTGAAACCCTGCAGAGAGACGAGGATGTGGGCTGTTGTGTGTATGTATGTGTGTGAAAATGGCGTCAACGTTACAGATGGTGCATGTTAGTTGGAACATGAAGGAATGCTGTGGAGTGAGTTGAGTGTTATGTCTGTTCATGTGTGTGTGTGTTTGGAGCACCACAGTTGGTGTGGACTTCAAGGGGGGGATGAAGAAAAAAATGAGTTTTTGTAAAAGTGAAGGAACTTGTCGTCTCTCTTCAAAAGATTTTTCCTTTCTTCTTGTTCTTTTCCATCGTCCTGTGTGAGAAACAAGAGAGGTGAGAACGTTACTTCATTATCTCGTACAGTAAACATGCAACAATCATTACTGGGCTTTACAGTGATTTTGGGAGTACGCTGCAGCCGCATATGAAAAATAGGAATTTTTCTCATTTGTTGACACTTTTGTTATCTTGGCTCAAGTTATGAGACTTCAGTCTCGACCCCAAAAGTAAATTTCCTCAGTCCATGTTTTCCTGTTTACTCCTCTCGGTTGGTGAACATGAACTGATCCAGAACTAGACGGCAGTAAAAAATTTCTTCTTATGGTCCGACTCAAATGAACCAAACTACAGGTGTGAAAGCATTCTTAAACCATTATAGTGAAGTGTGTGTCCAGAATATTCTGTCTATACTGTATAGATAATCCTCAGACCTCACTGTGAACCGTTTTCTTTATTTTTATTAACTACTGATGTCATAGTGCCTCTTTTTTATGGTCAGGACATGTAATTTTAAAATGTTTTGAATGCATTATAGAACTTCCATAATCTACCAGTTGGTACTAGAGTAATGTTAGCCATTTACAAGTGAAAATACTGACACTTGAGTATCACAATATTATGTTCTGTGACACTTAATCGCTTCTCAAAACCTCCATCGATTTTTATTTATAATTTACGTGCCAAGATCTGTGGCTGTGGTTCATTTCGTGTTTTGTTCAAACCCAAGAAATCGTAAAAAATATTTCCCAGCTGGTCATTTATCTATATTTCATGTTAGATTCTGCACCAAATGAAGTGAAATTGTAAAAAAAAATCTTGATGCTATTTGTACTGGTAAACTTTAGAGGTGGATAAAGGGACCTGATTATATAATTCTATCTCACAAACAGCAAAGAAAACATCATTAAAATGTAATATTTCACAGCAGTAACAACATTCTGTTAATGTCATTTTAGAAAAATCATGTCCAAAATATTGTGAAAGGACATTTTGTCATATGAGACATTTGTTGTCACAAACCAACCACTTAACAAACCATTCTAACCAGTTCAATAGTTTATCAGTGAGTGTTACTGACTTGGAGGCATCCAGTTTCTGCTGCTCCAGGATTCTCTGCTGGGCCTCCCAGTTGGCCTTCTCGTCTTCAAACACTCGTCTCTTCTCCTCCAGCTCTTTGTACTGAGCCTCTAAGTTCCTTTTCATCTGTTCGTGGCGTCGCTCCAGCTGTGGGTCAAAACATTAGATACACTCTCAAGCACCAAGACAAGAAACTCTAATGGGGGTCAATTGTACATGTGCAAACATAATAAGAAGAGAGTTGGAGTAATTGATATGGGATATTTATGTTAGGTAATTACCCGACCAGTTTATGTATATTGTGTCATTTGTGTTATTCATTTACTTAGAATATCAGTAGGTGCTAGGGGTTTTAAAAAAACCTTGAAAAGTTCCATGTCCTTCCTTCTATCAAATAAAAACATGTTACCTCTTTACCTCGATCTCTTTCATTTTCACACTCTTACTTGAGACTCCTCCATATGTCTCTATTTTTCCTCCCTTTTACCCTGAGGCTGCTCATCAGATCTTTTAAGATCTTTATATAAACTCTCTTACAGAAGCAGTTTTTTGACATAACATTAAGCTTTAATAGTGGATCATTAGGATATCAGCAAAGCCTTTTAGGAATGGATGCTGACACAAAGTTGTGTGAAAAGCTAGCTGCAGGTCAGTTGTTTAACTTTAAGATTTTATTAATGGCATCATATTTGAGTTCTTGAATGGTGACAAAAGCACAAAAGCACCATATTTTTACTTCACAGCACAGGTGCTGGTTTTCAAAATCCTGTATCAGGTGTGTGACACCCAACTTTCCATCCCTCTCTCCATCTCTGACACACACACATACTGTACAACCAGCCTCCAACCCACCTCAGCCTCAGAGTCCTTCAGTTTCTGCTTCTTCTCCTTAACCTTCATTTCAAAGACTTGTTCCATTTCTGCCTCCATCTTCTTCATTTTCATCACATGCTCCCTGCGCTCCTCCTCCATCTGTGCCAGAGGACTCCTATTGACCATAGCAGAGGTTAATTCTTGGTATTTAACAGAAAAAAGAGAGACAGCTGCGATATGAATGACTTTAACATTCTTAAGAACGTGCTTAAGGTTGACAATAAATACAGGCTATATGACAACAAGTTGCCCATGTGCTTTTTCCACATCTTAAGTAAGGAGCTCTCTGTCATAGTAGATCAGTAACTCAGGCGTACTTAGTGAGCTGCCCCTTGGTCTTGGAAGTGTCCACCCCATTACAGGTGACAGCAGCGAGTTTCTTACTGCGGTAATTCTCATAGTGGACGTTGTTGGTGACATCCTTTAGATCCTGCATATGGGTCCTATGGATACGGGAGAAAAAAGCAATCATGTACATGAGACAGAGAGAGGATGAGGAGGGAAAAAAGGAGAACAAAACAGAAGAGAGAATCCAAGAGGAAACAAGCAATTCATGCACAAAAACTTGCAAAGTTGTGGAATAATCAAAAAACCCTGATTGGACCTTTCCACATGTAAAGAGGTTCATTGGTAAAACATGATAGCATCATGATTGAGAATTAAATCATAGAATAGAATCGTAGAATCATCATAGAAAGGTTCTGTCATTCACAAGCAAAGATGGGGAGATGTTCACCACTTTGTAAAAATCTGTGTGGATAAATAGTCCAACAATTTCAGAACAAAGTTTCTCAGAGCATAACTGCAAGGAATTCTAGGATTTCACCATCTACAGTCTGTAATATCATCAAAAGATTCAGAGAATCTGGAGAAATCTATGCGCATAAGGAACAATAATGAAAACCAACATTAAATGTTGTGACCTTCGATCCTTTAGACGGCTGCAATAAAAACCAACATGACTCTATGAAGGATTTTACTATTTGTGCTTAGGAACATTTTGGAAAACTATTGTCAGTAAACACAGTTTATTACTGCATCTCCAAATATAAGTTAAGACTCTACCATGTGAAGCACAAGCCATACATCAACAACATCCAGAAACCAGTCCACTGACTTCACTGGACCTGAGCTCGTCTGAGATGAACTGACACAAAGCAGAACAGTGTTCTTTGGCCCGATGAGTCCACATTTCAAATAGTTTTTGGAACTCATGGACGTCGTGTCCTCTGGACTAAAGAGGAAAAGAACCATCCAGATTATTACCAGCACAAAGTAAAAAAAAAACAGCATCTGTGATGGTATAGGGGGATGTTAGTGGTTAGTGGGTTCACATCTCTGAAGGCTCCATTAATGGTGAAAGGTACATACAGGTTTAGAAACAACATCTGCTGCCATCCAGATGTCGTCTTTTTCAGGGACGTCCGTTTATTCCAGCAAGACAATGAAGACACATTCTGCTGCCTTACAACAGCTTCAGAGTCAAAGAGTCCAGGTACTAGACTGGTCTGTCTGCAGTCCAGACCTGTCCCCCGATTGAAAATGTATGGAGCTTTATGAAGAACCAAATATGACAACAGAGACCTCAGACTGATGAGCAGCTGAGGTCGTATATCAAGAAAGAATGGGACAGAATTCCACTTTGAAACTTCATCAATTGGTCTCCTCTCTTCCCAAACACTTACTGAGCGTTAAAAGAAAAGGTGATGTAACACAACGGTAAACAGAAACCTGTCCCAACCTTTTAGAAACATGCTGCAGGTATCAAATTCAGAATGAGCATATATTTATAAAAGAATCAGTATCAGTTTTAACATTAAATATCTTTGTGTTGTATTAATTGCATTTAGGTTAAAACGATTTGCAGATCATTTCATTCTGTTTTTATTGACATTTCTCATAATGTCCCAACTTTTTAAAATTGGGGTTGAATAAGGGGCAACTTAAAGCTACAAATGCATTTCACTCATATTAAACTTAAGAGTTGCTACATTAGCATCTGAGACAATATAATGCATGTACTGTAAAATAATGTGGCAACTGAGGAAATTTCCTATCCTTTAGAGGCCTCTCTGATTTGGGTGTGACAGGAATAATAGACTAATTCAAATAATTAGTAATCAGGTGGCATTTATTAAAAAATATATGTTCAAAAGAGAAGTGTCTCACCTGATCAGCATGTTGCGTAGCACAGTGAAGTCACAGTGTTCCCCATTCTCCACTGAAAAACACGGAGAGAGGAAAACAGAGGAAGGGAGACACACATCAAATTTATTATACATGAACACTTCTCATACAAATCACAATCTAGTCTCAAGGGAAAATAAGGTAGAAAAACATGTAGCTGCAGATTCTACAGATGTCTACACATATAGTAAAACTGTCTTACAGGTGGCTGCAATGAACTCTGGGTAAATAACTCTGGCTATGTGTTCACAATGAGATGCAGTCCCAGCAGAAACACACGTTACTAGTGAGTAAGATCAACACAACTGTGGTGTGTGTTATATAAATGATTAAAGATGTACAGTGTTGTGGTAACAGAAGATTAAAGATATATAAACAAAACACCACCATGTTAGCATTTCTGTCATTAGTCTCTCTGAAGACCTCATGGTACAAATACACACATGTAAGTATAAATCACAGTATGACGAGTTCATTCATTCATCAGTTATAAGGAGTATGAAGGTTTATCAACTGTAGTTGCACATCAACAGAAACAAAGGGCAGAGGGATATAAGGCCATGATCACATAGGATGGTTTTAATAGTTTCTGTCCTGTTTCTGTTCCACTGTGTTCACATGCTAGTCACTAACTGTCTTGTCAGCTGATTTTTAGAGCCTTTTGCTGGAAACAGCTGATTGCTGCTGCTGCTGCTGCTGAAAACAGTCTTGATGAGATTGAAAACTAAAGCTACAGCCATAAAACCAAAACAATGAGCTAAAAGAGGCTTAATGATTTGAGTTCTTCACTGTAAGTGAGCCGTTTCATGTCACACATTCAGATTTAATACAACAAATACAGATAACAGGAAAAATAAATTAGCTGTTGAACATTTGTTGCCACCAGCTGGACCTGTATCTCAGTGCACTTTATGTCTAAAAAGATTTGACCACCTGCACTAATTTAGAGATGTGATGCTCACTGCTGGTTTTTTTTTCCCAGCACAAGAAAAAAAACAATCCTCCTATCTGATCACAGCCTTTCACTGTTGGACTCCATAGACACTGTTAGAACAAACAAGAGTTCTTGGTCAGACATCAGTACATAGAACTGGTCTCATTTTAACATGGCACAGTAGGATGATTGTGAGTTTTCATCTTAAAGACAAAGACACGGTTACACGGTGAGATGGGATTCTGGAAAAGGACTGCAGATAAACTCAGGATGTGTGTGGTGGATCTCCAGCCTCCTCCTCATCAAATATGCTGCTCCTTATCGGTTAGCCTCCACCCCACTGGCAGTCAATCGTCATCAGGGGAGCGAATGAGGAGGACACCTTACCATTGATGAAACTTAAGCAGTCCCGCTGCCCCTTGGCCTCCAAAGCCAGCCATTGACCTCCTGTCTCTTCTAGAGGAGGGAGCTCTGACGGAGGGGAGGGGTACGGTTTTTCAGTTACTGTCTGCGCCCAGCGGGGGGCTAAATCTGGGTCTGGAGCAGCTGGGTTTGTTATGGCTCAGACTTGGCCCAGTTCAAGGCCAGAATCGGCATGTTTGGCCCAGATTCAGCCCAGATTTGGCCCGGATCAACACCATAACCTGCATGTGTCCAAGCTGACTGGCTTAAGAGTGCAGGACTTGCAGAGGGAGTGTGGTGGTTGGAGGGTCTGTTATATGAGGGTCTATGCATGACTAGTTGGGGGGGGGGGGGATGCAAGTCTCAGTGAGGAAAAAAATGGAGGAGCTATGTGGGGTTAAGGCTCATTGGGAGAAAAAGTTGGAACTATTAATATACAGATCTTATTTCTCGACGACTGGCAGAAAATACCTGATGCACACTTCATTTTTTAAATTCAATTTCAATTTACATTCTTTATTTGTCAATCTAGAATATTGGCTCAGTCCATCAGGTGTTTTAAGCCTGAGTGCTTTATCTATTAGCAGTGTGCATTTAGGCCATGATGATGAACTGCTCTAGTTTAATGAATCAGTAGCACACAACTCTTTATTTGAAACATGCACAGATGTGTGTGTAGTGTTTATTGATAACATCATGTTTCTACATTAAATTCCAAGTATAGTAATGAGTGAGAATTCATGACACTAAGCCACATGTTATCTTGATGAGTCAAATGAGCTGCTACATGCCCTTTTGGTTAACACTAAGTCACCATTAACTGCATATGATCCTTTTAGCAATGTGTTAGGAGAGTGGATCCCAGTCCTTGGTCCAGTGATACAGTGAGGCCTGTACACTGTTCTCACCTGCCACCAACATAATTAACTCAACTTCAAATATAAAGAGCTGAATCATGTGGTGAAGCAGGGCAGAAATTGAATGGTTACTGTTGTCTGTGATACCACTGGAGCAAAGAAGGGAACCACAGTATTAGAATGATGTTTCTATTGCAGCTGTAGCTTCAGCACCAGCCTCTAGTTTTCTCCATGACTATTCACAGCATCAGACCTGGGACAAAACAAGCGAGCAAAGCTCTAAACCTGCTGAGAACTCCAGGCATAAAGGATTTGAAATTTTGAGACATGCCAGGTTAATAAACCTCATCGAATGCACTTTGAGGGATATTCCAGTTTATTACAACTTCGGTGTCATTTGTGAAATAATCACCAGAGTGACAATGTTAAAAATAAGTCAGACGGGGCAAGAAACACGAGAAGTCCGACGATTAGATCCCAAGGTTACCGAGACTGTTTGAAACAACTCTTCTTGCTGTGCTTCTTGGGCGCCACACAGATTAACTGTGCAATGAGGGATTATTAGTTTTATCTCCACATAAAGTGGTTTAAATAATCTGGCTAAATTGTGGGGTTGTTTACAACCTGCATGATCATCTGACTGTGTCTTCTTGCTCCATCAGACTTTATTATAGTGATGCCACGCTATACTCAGATCTCAGAAATGACAGTGTTGAGCACAATATTGTCACAACTGATAGAAATAAAAGACAAAGCAGTCAAAACCCACTGCGTAGTATCAGCTCTACTTGACTCCACTCGCCTTGGTATCAGGTACTTTTCTGCAGGTCGTTCTCCATTACAAGATAGTACCTCGTCAGGGTAGGTGGATGCCGCCCGAAACTGCCACGGCGTGGTCTTCACCGTGACACACACCTCTCATCAACCTCTCATAAGCTGTTTAAGACAGGAACGTCTGAGCCTCCTCAATATAGCGGCTGCAATAAAAAGGTATGGTCGCTAAAGTAGCTTCTCTGCTTGAGTGTGGAGGCCATTGATTAAATCTGGGCCGAGCATTGACCAATCAGTGGTCTGTAATGTTTCACGTGACCTTTTAGTACCTGCTTGGATCGCTTGGAAGTGCAACGGAGGTGTTTCTAAAAAAGTAGTACCATTGCCAGGTACTTTTTACCTAATGGAAATGAGAAAAAGGCGAGTAGAGACGAGTCAAGTCGAGCCGGTACTACAGAGTGGAAATGGGGCTAAAATAAGACCCAAGTTGTAATAAAGTGGAATTAACCTTTAAAAACATACAGTGAGGTTTTAGAAGTTTAAAATTGTCTTGTTGACTATCAAATAAAGTGATAAGAACAAAGACAACAAATCAATCATTCACGTGTCAAGTTAACAGATCACTGGCCCTTGTGTGTTTCAAAATTACCCCCAAACTGATAAGGGATTTTCCTTCCTTAGGTTTATTAGATTTATTTTCTTATCTCATCTTAGTTTATTGTCATTAACTTATTAGCAGAGCAGTGCTTATCTTTAGCCGGAGCAGATAAATGCCTCCCATCCAGTGTTCGAGGTCAGGGAGGGGCAGTTCAGACAAATACTCAGTATTAAGTGCTACACAGTCTGGAATATGCCCTCGCCTAACATTAATTATGTGAAGTAATAGTATGTATTCATATTGTACTTTAAATACCCAATAAAATAAGCCCACATGAAGGTTACTTTCACAATGCCAGAGGTTGGGCTACATATATGCTCTTTTCAGACACTGAAGTGACTGAGGACATTTCCGACTTGGGGTTGACATACAACAGTTTCACTTGTTGACACTTCTGTCATTCATCAATAATTCTCCTTGATGGATCAAGCTGCAATAAATGCTTGTGCTTCAGACATCATCCGTCTCCCGAGACTTCTTGGTATCGGCTCAATATAAAAACAGAACTGGTTGATGAAAATTTAAAGCTCCTCTTTGCTTTTATCTTGCTACGTCTTTGTTTGACGGGATTTTAAAATAAACTGTATGCTTTCTAAAATTGGCAATGATCATTTAATCCTTGAGAAAAGTCAGAAATCATCTTCTTTCTCTGGAAGCACTGCTTGGGATGAATGTAAAATACTAACCTCCTAGTTGATGCTATAATCACAACTGATACGTTTAAAATAATGTAAAAAAGGAAAAGAAAATCCAGTGAGCTGATTTCATTTAAGTTTGTTCTCATGAAGATTGAAATTTAACTGAAATAAAGTTGGATTTTCTTCAGTGGTTGGATGATAATTTCATCATCCATCTCCTGAAACCTTCTTGACTGTAGGTCACTGTAAGTGACTTTGCTTCACACCAATAATCAATATATTTTGGATTTCTTTAGCACTATATTTTATCAGCTGACATATAAACCATTAAATTAAGTACCTGTGATAAACTAAAATAAGCAGATAGTTCCAGCAATGATCATATATTGGTAAGGCCAAAACAAAACGGACAAAAATGTGGCACTTCAAACTACTAACATATAGAGAGTGAACAACACAGGAGATGTCTAG
Source organism: Chaunax sp. Z400 (assembly GCA_037577475.1). NCBI lineage: Eukaryota > Metazoa > Chordata > Actinopteri > Lophiiformes > Chaunacidae > Chaunax > Chaunax sp. Z400. The sequence goes on from CM075186.1 coordinate 22,969,607, forward strand.
TGACACTGTCGCCTGGACACTACCACACCAACATCACATGTGGTACGTATGGTCCCATAATAAATAATAACATTTATTAACATAAGTATAGTAGAATCAATTCACAACTCTAGCTTCTTTTTATAAAAATTCTTCATAGTGTACATATGAATTAAGAGCGCTGGGGCCAACAATCTACTGACGACACATGAATGATTTTCTATGTTCTTTTGTATTTCAAAACATGTTCACATTTTACAATGTTCATGTTCCCAAAATATGGTGTATTTGAGTGTTGATCAGTATTCAGCCCAAGTCTGATTAGAGCATTGGTTTGACCATCAGCCTAATGATGAGACAGCACAGCAACAGAAAAGTGGAGGGAAAGGAGGGTGGAGAGTTTGGGGGACTCTCAGAGAGGAGGAGGAGGGGGAGGAGGAGGGGAGAAAATGAGGCTGAAATCAAGTGAGAGATGGTTTGATTTACCAAAAATGCCCTCTGTCAGTCATGGGAAAGAATAGACAAAGAAAAAAGAAAACAGAGAGAAAAGAAAGAATGAAAAAGTGAAAGACTGATAAACGGTCAACCACAAAGCATCATGGTACTTTATATAAAGATATACATACAGTACATCATCTTTAAGAGGACTATCAAACAAATGAAAACCAACACACCAATAAGAGCAACAGTTCATCGTGGCACTCTCTGATTGGTTGGTTGGGTCGGTCAGTGCGTGTTGCCATACTGAACATATCCCATAATACAATACATATATCTTGCTTTTCCAGAATCCCCATCAGGGTCAAGACCAACATTGCCAAAGGGACTGTGTCCACAGGAGTTTGGGTTGAGGGGAGGAAGGTGGGTGGACAGTATATAATGAATTTACTGCCAGATAACTCCTACTTGTCAAAACGTTACACCTTTAGGAACATTTATTTCATCATATTCAACAGTCCTGTTCACTGTCACTGGGGGATCTCACAGTCAGATTCAAAAAGTTCAACTTCATGCACTCGTCCGCTGACAGTGTGCCAATTTATAGTTCCCTCTGGAAACACAAGCGTAACGGCATTTTTTTTTGCTTGACAGCCCTTCATATAAGAACTTTCAACAAACTCACAGTTGTGGTCAGCGACCTCTAAATTATGTACAATATGACTCTGACACACTACCATGACTCCAACAAGAGAAACAAAGAGGAAAAATAAAGAGCAGACTGACCAGTAGGAGGTGTTATTGCAACAACAGCAGCAGCGTGATAACTCACTGCTCTCCAACCTGTAAACACTGCAGATTACTGTCGTTTAAGGGCTAGGGCTAAGCTAGTGTCATGTGTGATGTTTAGGCATGGTTCCTGTGGTGGGTAAATGTCTTCTGCAGCCCCCATGGATGATGGCTTTTATTGATCAGATAGACTTAAAGCCATCAAGCAAGGTGAGTGAAAGGAGGCAAATGCAGAAGTATGTAGACTTAATACATCTTGGACAAAGGTTACCGGTATATCAAGATAAGAAGTGTTGAGCTATTTGTCAAAATATATATATAAAAAAAAACTTCTTTGAAAGATGTCCTTATTAATGTGATTGTTCCAGCTGTGGCTACCATCTTTTGTTTCACTTAAGAGTTAAACAATGATTAAAGAATACAAAATTCAACTTAAATCAATGTCTATTTAAGACTAAACCTAAAAGGTTCCAGCAGGTCAATTATGATCACGTTGTGTTATCTTGCAGCAAAATAAAGATAAGCTATACTTTATTGTCCCCTTGGGGAAATTCTCTCTCTGCATTTGACCCATCCCTGAGGAGCAGTGAGCTGCCACTACATTACGGCGCCCAGGGAGCAAATTGGGGTTCAGTATCTTTGCTCAAGGATACTTTGACTTGTAGACTTGCAGGGGCTGGGGATTGAACCACCGACCTTTTTGTTCCGTGAACGACCGCTCTACCTCCTGAGCCCTTATGCTATACTTTCAAAGGTTAATTTTCTCATCTTATTTCCAGCTGAGAATACATTTTGACAAGCCAACGGATTAGCTGGTAGTTAATACATTCAGTGGATACAGAGGGTCACTGTGGAAAACATGCACTATGTTCATATCATGCTTCATTCATCATGACTGAGGTAATACTGTGACTGCTGCATCTCAAACACATCAACCTTCAAACACCCACATGCGTCAGCCTCTCTCTCTCATCTGTCAGTCTGAACAAGGTGCAAAAACATACCGTGTGTCATATATGTTTCTTCAAAAAAAGGACATACAAAATAAATAAAATAACTGCTGCCCCTTGTGAACTCTTAAAGTGTGCACACCTCTTATGGTATTTTATAGACCCTTGCAGTTTGGTCACAAAATGGAAGCCATGTCCTTCCTTTCTGGCAGTGGATCTGAGTGAACCTACCTTCTGCCACGCCCCATGGATACTGGCGGCCTCTGACCTTCTTCCCGTTAACCTCAATTACCACATTACTGCCGACCACAGCCAGTGGCATCTTCTCCTGGAGCGGAAAGACAAAAAAGATGATTTTTCTGGATGGAGCAGCACTAGCTGCTGTTTGAAAGACTGTTCTGCAGTGTTCCATTGGTCACTTACTGTAAACAACTGACCATATCTGACGTCATTTTCATTTGGGTTAGGATAATAATGCCAGTTGACATAAATATGTTTATCTGTAGAGTCCAAGTGCAGTGGACTGACAGCATTTTCTATGGTAAGAATTGTCTTCAGACACAGATTATTTTAAAGGCGAAATAGGTTACTAGGTGGTGCTAGAGCCTTGGTCATGAAGGGACTACTTACAAGGCTTGTTAATTAACCATTGTCAGTGGCAAGCTAAGCGCTAACACACAAGCAAGATCATTCATTCCATCAAACATTTTGTTCTCAGGATTGTACATCACTCAACATTGACTTAATGAAGAGAGAAAAAAGCTCTCTGAGCGATCTTGTTGACAGACAACAAGCTGATTAGACTGGTCACTAATGAGATGTTTATTTAAAATACATATAGAGGAGGGTTTAAACAACTGAATGGTGCAATGTGGCTGATAAGCTACAATAGCTTTCTCCATTTTGAACTCTCTAACCTCTAAGGTCAGCTCTGTCAAGGTAGCTTAGTAATGATGAAAACTCACTACAACATTTCACTGTCTTGGATGCTGCACTGTCACTGATGGCCGACAACGAAATTGAAATGTAGAACAACGCTCAACTCTTGCCGGAGGCAGCAGTTACGTGAAAAACAATTGTTAGTCAAAGTTCTTCAATATCCTTGTCTATAAAGCCGCCGAGAAGTTATGCAACTGCGCTGCTAGGAATGAGGGAATGGATAGAGGCGGCTGCAGGGGTTGGCTACCGACCAAAGGACAGACTGACCTTTGGATGTTTGTGACTGTCTTCTCGCTCAGATCAATCACAAGTCCTCAAATCAAGTTTAGCTAATGTGATGTGTGGTCCATTACCTTGATCTTTCGGATGAGTTTGTTGTCCTCGTCGTCCTCCGTGTCTGGGAATTCATAAATTTTAATTTTGTGCTCCTGTATCTCTTTCATTATCTGACGAAGGGAGAAAGTAATAACAATGAAGAGTACGCATTATAGACCTTCAAACATATACAGGTCAAGAAGGATATTACTTCTCTTCTGGGTTAACAATCCTTATACTTCTAAGAATTTGGCATTTTATGCCAATATGAAACATAATTATTATAATAATTATATTTATTGATTTATTATAATTATTGACACATTTATCCATTTCATTTCAGTCCAAGGTTCAAATATCCCGACCAACGCCTCTAAAGCTCACTAATTAAGATGAGTCTCATTTGTATAAACTGATACATTACAACAAGTTTATATTTTTTTGCAACTATCAATAGAGGTAGATATATAATAAAAACTTTAAAAAAAGGATTTATTATTGCAGTATACTCCAGAGAGCATCTCTACTGTTTGTCTTAGATGTCACTTCATCCAGCTGTTGCTTTTCAACTTGAGGGTTTTGGGCCAGTGGAAGCCAGTGGAAAGGGCTTAATTGGCCCTTCCAGTCTTAGCTAGGCTAACCGCTTAATACCTTGAGTGCAGAAATAAGAGTGGAAGCATTCATCTCATCCAACTCTTGGAAAGAAAGCTAGTATCTATTTCCCAAAATGTTTACTTTACATGTATATGTTGCATGTAGTGAGTCAAATAAGATAAACATGTGTTCACCTTAGTAACAATAGCATTACCTATTTCACTACTGTAACACACACACACACACACACACACACACACACACACACACACACACACACAGACACACACACACACACACAGACACACACACACACACACACACACACACACACAGACACACACACACAGACACACACACACACACACACACACACACACACACACACACACACACACACACACACACACACACACACACAGACACACAGACACACACACACAGACACACACACACACACACACACACACACAAATACCTGTTTTTTAAAAAGCTGGCATTCCTCTGGGGTCAGAGTGTCGGCTTTTGCGATGAGAGGGATGACGTTGACTTTGTCATGGAGTCTCTTCATGAACTCGATGTCCAGTGGCTTCAGACTGAAAGGACAGACAGCCGAGAGGAAAACAGATCAAAATCATCAAAAAGAAAATATTTCAAAGAGCTGAGCTACAACTGATTGGCGTGAAGCGGTCAACAGGTTTAACAGAAAAGCACACAGCTAAACTTGACCCCCATCATTGGCAATTAATTTCCTATTTCCTATTAATAATTAAACTTTTGTGTGCGTGTTAGCAACATGTCCTGGGTGTACCGTGTCTCCTTGCCAATGAGAGCTAGGTCACAGTCTCAGCTCTCCTCATCCCTGAACAGAATAAGCTTTTATAGGACATTGATGAATGAAACCTCAAATGGGTTTGACATTGATTACCATGAACAGTTAGATGTGGCTCAGCAGCTCTGGTAACGTACCCTGTGAATCAAGAATGGGCTTGCTCAGTGCATGGCATTTCAAAATAAGTGCAGTTCAAGGGGTCACCAGCAGAGGGCCTGACAAAACTGTACTTTGCATGTAGCCCACGGCAAAGACACAATGAAGGCAGTGGAGTGCTGCTGATTTTTGTTTGATGTGCTCTTCTTCGTTGTGGACAGCTGACAGTTTTGTCTTGCTGGTGTAATGAAGGATTGTCTTTGTAATACTCCTACAGGCTCTCCATCTCTGAATGACAAGTGTTACTGGTGTTCGGTTTTACTCAGAACAGAGGGGGGGGAGTGAGTATGCACTGCATATAAAGGGAGAAAACGGTGTAAAAATATATGGCTGTGGCTCAGGAGGTAGAGCCGGTCATCCACTGATGACTGGATTGACTTAATTCAGTCCACATGTCGACATGTCCTTAGGTAAGACACTGAACGCTAAAATGCTCCTGAAGGCCAGATGAGCACCGTCTATACCATCAGTGTGACTGTGTGGCTAAATGCTTTATGTAACCATTTCCACTGACATGATTGAATCCAGTTTTACCTGAAACAAAAACTGCAGCATTTGTATTTGTGCGCGTTGAAATGATGCATACTATTTGTGAGCATGGCTCTATAAATGTGTGTGTCTTTGTGTACCAGCTGTGAGTGAAGGGAGACGTTGAGGTAGTCATCCCAGGAATGTAGAAATACAAAAAGGGCAACAAAACAGCTGTTGAGTGGTTCACTAGTTCAGTGTGTGTATGAAGGACTAGGTAAGAACGGGGTCAGGGTGGTGTATAACGCAGCATCAGAGGAGTCCTGCAGTGAGTGTGGTCCCAGATAAAACAGGAGTCAGAGTGTCTGGTCTGAGCAGAGGGAGACGACAGGAGATACAGACTTTAGGGTGCTTGTGGGATCTCAAAACATTCTTCCCACCAGTGTTATAATAAATCACAAATGGTCTATGTTGTGACAGTAATTTATCAAATTAGCAGCATTCACTGCTGGTTAGACTCAATGTTGGTGCTTTCCCTTCTTTCTCCCTTTGATATATTTGGATATAAAATGTCACAGACACTCTAAACCTGAGTATGACCAACATGAACATGATTTAAGGATGCAATTCTGCAGCTGCTGCGGGACATTGGAGGTTTAAAGAGTTTGCTTGGAAATTATATTCTGGGAAATTCCGTAGAGTGACAGGAAAGCATGATTACCTGATATAGTATATAAGTAAATGTAAATATACTGTAATGACAATCCTGACATGCAAGAGTGAGACACGCCACAGCCATTTACTGATATTTATAGGAGAGTGCAGTAGAAGCACAGTAACTGACACACTGACTTTCAAACTATTGTGTATTTATTGAACTTTCTGCACTGTGTAGATTGGGGCATTTTAGTAGCAGGACATTATGAGGTGTTTATTTTGCTGTAGATTCTGTTTTAGGTTCCTTTCAGACCTCCTTATGTAAATGTCATGTTGGTCTCATATCCCTCAGACATGTCAATTAAACACACACATAAATTCACATGATCTTCTACTGTACGCTAAAATCAATAACACCAGCTTCATAACTAGGAGACACTGATTGAGATGATTTAAGTAGGACATGATGATATGTCAACATGTCTACAATGACTTATAGGAAATGGCTCAGCTTCCAAAAATCAGCAGTAATTACAAGGCTTTGGTGTCAGCATGTCTGAAGCCAAAGCACTATTACAGCTGGAAACTGGTACGAGAAAAGACAAAGGACGACGCCTCATTAACAGAAAGCGCATGCATGCGCGCACACACACACACACACACACACACACACACACACACACACACACACACACACACACACACACACACACACACACACACACACACACACACACACACACACACACACAGCAACATGAGAGAACACAGAGACTGTGTGTCTGAGATGAAGATGAGAGGCCTGCGTCTGTGAGCTGTTTCGAGCCTCCACTCTCATTGGGTGATTCAGTGATGGAGAGCAGACCTCTACTGAGCATGAGCAGAACTGGGTTATATAACCACTGTGGGTCATTAACACTGGCTGGCACAGACACACACAGACGCACAGACACACACACATTTGCCTCAGCATCAGTTTATATCGTGGGCAGGAGACAAGTTAAGGAGAGGTCAGAGAGTCTACAGGTTCTCCTTCATTTTAAACACTGACTGACACAGTATTGTCATTTAGACCAGAAAACAGCAATGGTGGTAAGTGTTAGTGAATAACACATATGAGTAGAGAAAGGCTCCCAAAGGGAGCTTCTTCACCAGAACAACACCATCCTCCCACTTCCCACCTGCTGCTTTTACAATGCTGGCTTCAGAATAAATTAGTTCAGCTACTTATAACTACGGTACTATATTAAAATATAAACGTTTGGTTTCTGCAATCAATATTCTATTCTAATGTAAAAGGAGTTGCTCTGGGTGACAGACGCACAGAATTACCTGCAATCAATTCAGTTGATTTTTTTTGTTTGTTTTTTGACTGACCATAACTTCACTATTTTGATTTACTCTCACTGCTTTTATCAGTATATTTTTTCAGCAGCTATTTTAAAGAAATAAGCTCTGACAAAACCACCGTCCGCAATATGCTCAGCACCAAACAGCAGATAAAGTTAGCGACTAGCTAATGAATATAATGGAACATTTGCTACAGAGTCAGATATTCTACAGGACAGTGAATATTGGACATAAATCATCAGGTCAAAATGGCCAAAATCACAACTCCAGATAAATACAAATTTAGCCACCATAGGTTCTCCAACATGGAAGAGATGCCAATATCTCCTGCACACCTGACCTTCGTCGAAGGATCCTGAACATTGTCAGTGGTGACCTCATGCTGCACTAGTTAAAGACCTCACAGGTCGCTTTTCCATCCCATCAAATCAGACTGTCTTTCTGAATAATAGCCAATTGAATAATGTGGCGGTATAGATTTTTTCCCAATGATTTTTCTTTGAAATCACAATCAGATATAGTTAATATTATAGTCACTGCCATTACCTTAAGATCTTATACAGACACATGAGCATTAACTGAGGGTGTGGTCGAAACATGTCAGTATTTCATAGTTGCAACATGGCATTTACTTTTCACACAAACAAGACAAGCATGCGACTGTAAGAACACCGACAGCATCAGCTGCACGTTTAGAGCATTTGACCTCATATTGTTACATCTACTACGTCTCATGCAGACCTACCCGTGTCCAGAAGGCGCGATGAAGTATAGGCAGCAGTGAACTCTGTTGTCTGGCATGGACCTGCGGTTCACCCTCGACTCTGCGTTCAGGAAGTCCTCGCACTTACTGTCAATGTAGTTTATGACTGGCTGCCAGCTGGGAAGATGGAGAAAAGAACATCAGGCAGAGAGAAGACAGGGAAATCAGACAGTAAAGAAGATGGAAGCATCGACGATGGATACGTTTGGAAAACACTCCTCACCAGTTGCTGTTGTCTACTGCATCTCCAAACCCTGGTGTATCGACAATGGTGAGTGTCAGTTGGACCCCTCCTTCCTTAATCAGCACTTTGGACTGCTCCACCTGGAACACACCAGCATTCGCACCACTTAGTGGACCACAGGTCTGAATGAAAACCAAAGTCTCACATCTAAATCCGAGCTGTTGCGGTGTTTTGATGATCTTTCTGTATTAGTGTGGATTTAACACTTTGTAAATACAATTCAAAGAGCAGATTGGCCACACCAATGCGCCCGCACATGTTTAACTTACATGTTTAATTATGTGACACTATCCTCTCCTACTCAGGTCACTGATGGCACATCATCACACTGTAAGTGCACCCACACAGCCTGCTGTGAGATTCATAAATACCAGTATCTGCTGGTTGTATCTGTGAGAACTCTGACACTATGTCCATCCTCAAAGCAGCTAAAATGTGGAGTAGCGATGGCATAGGGGAATATGGATGATCACCACTTCCTCACTATACAGATTACTGATCCCTTCCTGAACTTTTACTCCTGAATTCAGACATTTTTACAACATATACACGAGAATACATGTCGTTAAATTTTTGTGATTGAGACCAGAACCATTGCAGCATATAATATGCAGCAAAATATTATTGATAGGAAAATAACTATCTGATTGAGTTCTGAGGTTGGATTTAGATTGAAACAGAACAAAACCAGACAAAAAACCCCATCAAATTCACTCCTCAGTCACACATATTCACATCCAGTCCAACAGATCCATCGTTTCCAGCTCATCTGCTTTCCCTTTGCTTTGCTGCACACATTCACGAGGCCATCTAGTTATTTTACGATGAAGGCCAGCTGTTGCTTCGCCTCATGTTGTTTGTGTCTGGGCCAGGAAGTTGAACTCGCACACAACATTAAGACTACAGCTGACGGCCATGTTCTGCACCTGTGTGAGAGACAATTAGTCTCCCTGCCAGCAGGTGGCGGTAGTCTGTGTTTGACCGTCAAAAAGAGAACTCGGAGGACCTCGGACTGTGGATAAACCAACCTGTGTTATGATAGAACAGCATTTGCCTGCTATTTTTACACCACTCTCACTCACCACTTGGACAGTTTCAGTAGGTTCATTCCAGATGGTGTGTGGTTGAGAAAATATTCATGTGTTGGAATGATTGATGAAAAATGAGAAGAGCCGTCTGTACTTGGCCTCGTCTGTAGTTATTAGCTTGCTTTCCTCGCTTGTGTATCTCTTCTTGTGCACAGATTCACGTTTAGCTGAACAGTGAATCAGAATGATTTCACAGACAGGCTCAGCCGCTGAATCAACATGCTCAATTGGCCGACTGGTGCAAACAGCGGAGGACACACTGCAAAAACTAGAACAGATATTCACTGACGGCCTGACCGTGATCCTGGTGTGTCAGGCCATAACTCATGTGAACCACTGTAAAAGGGCCAAGTTATTGCTGTATAACGGTTTCATGGTTTCATTTTGTTTCTCCAGCAAATGCCAATGGAATGTTTCACATTAATGTGTAATGATCTCTATTACCACACACAAGAGTACTGTAAAATTAAGAGAGAAAACAGAGTAACATTCCCTGTGATGGATTACCTCTCAAACTAATTTAAAGAGTAATAAATGCATTTTTGTGTTTCAGTAAATTACATTTATACTTTATTACACCATTAAATATACCAGTCCAAAGCTTACATTGCAAAAGCAGTTCTATTTGTCTTTTTCTACAGAAAATCAAGTTATGCTCTGGATCAATAAAGTACAATAAATGAATAAAACACATTGTCAAAAATCCAAGACGATGTCTTGTATTCCCCATGCAATAGGCACAACATCCCGTTTACTCATATAGAGGATTGTGACAAATGGCCTAAAATATGCAACCATCTCTGTACAGTCACAGATTACCACTAACCTAAAGGTCAAGTGTTACTCAGAACTATTCAGTATACGTGATGCATTTTTAAAAAAAAAGGTCAATCTGGTCCTACTAACTACTCCTTCTCTGTCTGCAGTGCCTCAGTGTGCTAAATGTGTGGCTTTAGTTTGAAACAGAAACAAAAAAAAGCAGACAAAACCGTTCCATCTCACTCTTCAGTCGCATATATCCACATTCACTCCCATCATTTCCTGCAGCTCGTCTGCTGTTCCCTCGCCTCGCCGCATACTTTCACAAGGCCATCTAGTTATTTTAGGATCACCCCTTTAACTTAAACTACAGCCCTCTCGCTCGAACACAAACATTCTTCAGCTTCCACAAACCTTTAGATGATCTGTCTGACTTTACAGCTGAGCATACACATATCACACACTGCCGTCATCTGACGTATCTGAGCTTAACTGTGCATCCAGCCCGCGTGTTAAAATGTGTGTGTGTGTGTGTGTGAAGTAAGTGTTTGTGCATGGCATGTCGGCCATCTCAAAACCAGCGCTGCTATTTCCACCGATTCCGTGAAGAAAAAAACAGATCGGGAGAAAACCTCAAAAATGCTGTCAGTCTCAACACCATTATTTAAAAGAAATCTGATCTGGGGGAATGTGAGTGAGCGACAAAGCATGAGAGATTGTTCTGGAATATAAATACTCTGGCCCCCGTCTCTCCCCCTCAGCCTCAGACCACAGCATCCAACGGCAAACACACTTACACACACTAACTGCTACTTTCAGCTGAGATATATGCCCACGTTGTGTTTTAGAGGTTCACGCGAGGTTCGACGGGAGCAACAGACCGAAAGAGATGTTTTCCGTCTCGCTGAAAGGGAGTAAATTTAGCTCTGTGCAGGTGTGTAGACTGGAATGCAACAGAGCTGCCGTCATGTGGAAACGCAAAAGATATAGAAACATCACCTGATTTGTAATGTAAGAATCTTACAATCTGTAATGCAGGACACCCTGCATCTAAAAATCATAAACTGAGGGTGGGAAAAAAAAAACAGGACTTTCATTGCCCAGGAGCACCAAGTAACTATTTATGAATTGATGCAGTGGGAAAATGTATCATTAATTACAACTCATGCATAAATTGTAAGGATGCTGATGACAAAAACAGCCAAGACGGACGTAATGCGCTGAACTGAGCACCAACCTAATTTAATAATTGAGGACAGGGTTGTCAAACTGCAATGTACTCTAAACACAAGCAGCTGTAGAAAAAACTGAAAATCCAAACTAGTTCTGTTGGAAAGTAGGAACTATTTAAGCATCATTCTTTGAAACACATCTCACGGCCTTCAGCACCAGATGGAACTGGCTTACTTTTTCATTGAGTCAGTTTAGTTACAGAAGTTCCATAATAGCATTGAGACATATAATACCATGGTGCTGCGGACGTGTGTCAGGAAGTATGAAAAAAATGTTGAGGCCCGACCCCAAAACCCTAGAAATCTTGGCTTAGGAAGGAACAAACTCTTTCATGTACCAAAAGCTGCCATCAAACATTTGGTCAGTGTTATTGGTTGCTCAGCTCGTCCCTGATTTGCATTGAAATTCTGACAATTACAGGCTTGAACTTACTTAGGCGAAGCTTTTTGGATGCATGTTTGTGTTTAGACAACACTTAGAATTTCAGAACTGCTCCTTCCTTAGCTAAAAGAAAGAAATGGCTACAGGGATAGTTTGCGAACCGCTGTAGGAACTGAGGCAACTGCTAATACGCCAGCCACCCAGGTAGATGATGGCGATAGTCACTACAGCTCCAAAGCTTATTTTCAATTTCATCCTCAGGACGGTGTTTAAAGAGTAGTAAAGTTCACAAAGTTTATTCAAAAGATGAATTCAAACCGTTGACGACTGTCTCAAACCAAACGCCTGCAAACCATTCAGCTTTGAAGTGGTAATTTATACAATGACATGAGGCCGTCCATCCCCCAAGTCAGTCAACTCTGTAATGGCAGCTTGTTACAACTCAACAGAGCAAATTTGTGTGTCAGAGCTCAAAGAAGCTTCTCTAAAACAAATCTTTAAAGCTGCTAAATACTGCAGTTTTAAACCTTGGTGTGACGAGACCTTTAGTATGGAAAGGATTTATTGGTATCTAATGGAGATGATAGTTCTTCACCCAACATAATGTAAAGACATCAATGCATGTCCTTTTCATGAAATACAGTAGGAGCTGAAATCCCAGAGGCAGGCCTCTCGAAACCTAGGCAAATAAAAGCAAACAAACGGAAATGCAGGTTTGAAACAAACAAGGTGAATTTTCTCACTCCCCTTCGTACACAGAAGCACTTTTGGCCAACTGAGCGGCAAATTGAACAGCTGGCTTCTGGGAAGAGTCGGCTGTGTGTTCTGTGGATGAGAGGGTGATGCTTGTTTTTGTTGATGTGCAGACGACAGTGTACGGGAAAAGTGGGAAGTAAACCCTGCTGTGTAGTGAGCGATTTGCAATGTGTTTTAAGTGTGTGTTTTTTTTATTACTGGAAGCATTTTTGGATTAGGCAAACAATTCATTAATCAAGTAAAGAGAGGATGGTTTTTTTCAGCTTTTTAACAACATGGGTGTGTGTGTGTGTGTCTGTCTCTATGTGTGTGTCTGTCTCTGTGTGTGTGTCTGTCTCTGTGTGTGTGTGTGTCTGTCTCTATGTGTGTGTCTGTCTCTGTGTGTGTGTGTGTGTCTGTCTCTATGTGTGTGTCTGTCTCTGTGTGTGTGTGTGTGTGTCTGTCTCTATGTGTGTGTCTGTCTCTGTGTGTGTGTCTGTCTCTGTGTGTGTGTGTGTGTGTGTGTCTATCTCTGTGTGTGTGTGTGTGTCTATCTCTGTGTGTGTGTGTGTCTGTCTCTGTGTGTGTGTGTGTGTCTATCTCTGTGTGTGTGTGTGTGTCTATCTCTGTGTGTGTGTGTGTCTGTCTCTATGTGTGTGTGTGTCTGTCTCTATGTGTGTGTGTGTCTGTCTCTATGTGTGTGTGTGTCTGTCTCTATGTGTGTGTGTGTCTGTCTCTATGTGTGTGTGTGTCTGTCTCTATGTGTGTGTGTGTCTGTCTCTGTGTGTGTGTGTGTCTGTCTCTATGTGTGTGTGTGTCTGTCTCTATGTGTGTGTGTGTCTGTCTCTATGTGTGTGTGTGTCTGTCTCTATGTGTGTGTGTGTCTGTCTCTATGTGTGTGTGTGTCTGTCTCTATGTGTGTGTGTGTCTGTCTCTGTGTGTGTGTGTGTGTGTGTCTGTCTCTGTGTGTGTGTGTGTGTGTGTCTGTCTCTGTGTGTGTGTGTGTCTGTCTCTGTGTGTGTGTGTGTGTGTGTCTGTCTCTATGTGTGTGTGTGTCTGTCTCTGTGTGTGTGTGTGTCTGTCTCTGTGTGTGTGTGTGTGTGTGTCTGTCTCTGTGTGTGTGTGTGTCTGTCTCTGTGTGTTTGTGTCTGTCTCTGTGTGTGTGTGTCTGTCTCTGTGTGTCTGTCTCTGTGTGTGTGTGTGTCTGTCTCTGTGTGTGTGTCTGTCTCTATGTGTGTGTGTGTCTGTGTGTGTCTGTCTCTGTCTGTGTGTGTGTGTGTGTCTGTCTCTGTCTGTGTGTGTGTGTGTGTGTGTCTGTCTCTGTGTGTGTGTGTGTCTGTCTCTGTGTGTGTGTGTGTCTGTCTCTGTGTGTGTGTGTGTCTGTCTCTGTGTGTGTGTGTGTCTGTCTCTGTGTGTGTGTGTGTCTCTGTGTGTGTGTGTCTCTGTGTGTGTGTCTGTCTCTGTGTGTGTGTCTGTCTCTATGTGTGTGTCTGTCTCTGTGTGTCTGTCTCTGTGTGTGTGTGTCTGTCTCTATGTGTGTGTGTCTGTCTCTGTGTGTGTGTGTGTCTGTCTCTATGTGTGTGTGTCTGTCTCTGTGTGTGTGTGTCTGTCTCTGTGTGTGTGTGTCTGTCTCTATGTGTGTGTGTGTGTGTGTGTCTGTCTCTATGTGTGTGTCTGTCTCTGTGTGTGTGTCTGTCTCTGTGTGTGTGTCTGTCTCTGTGTGTGTGTCTGTCTCTATGTGTGTGTCTGTCTCTATGTGTGTGTGTGTGTATGTCTCTGTGTGTGTTTGTGTCTGTCTCTGTGTGTGTGTGTGTCTGTCTGTCTGTGTGTGTGTTTGTGTCTGTCTCTGTGTGTGTGTGTGTGTGTATGTCTCTGTGTGTGTGTGTCTGTCTGTCTCTGTGTGTGTGTCTGTCTGTCTGTGTGTGTGTTTGTGTCTGTCTCTGTGTGTGTGTGTGTGTGTGTGTCTGTCTGTCTGTGTTTGTGTCTGTCTCTGTGTGTGTGTGTGTCTGTCTCTGTGTGTGTGTGTCTGTCTGTCTCTGTGTGTGTGTCTGTCTCTATGTGTGTGTCTGTCTGTGTGTGTGTGTGTCTGTCTCTATGTGTGTGTCTGTCTCTGTGTGTGTGTGTCTGTCTCTGTGTGTGTGTCTGTCTCTATGTGTGTGTCTGTCTCTATGTGTGTGTCTGTCTCTGTGTGTGTGTCTGTCTCTGTGTGTGTGTCTGTCTCTGTGTGTGTGTCTGTCTCTGTGTGTGTGTCTGTCTCTGTGTGTGTGTCTGTCTCTGTGTGTGTGTCTGTCTCTGTGTGTGTGTGTCTGTCTCTATGTGTGTGTGTGTCTGTCTGTGTGTGTGTGTGTGTCTGTCTCTGTGTGTGTGTGTGTCTGTCTCTATGTGCGTGTCTGTCTCTGTGTGTGTGTGTCTGTGTGTGTGTCTGTCTGTGTGTGTGTGTGTGTCTGTCTCTGTGTGTGTGTGTGTCTGTCTCTATGTGTGTGTCTGTCTCTATGTGTGTGTCTGTCTCTGTGTGTGTGTGTCTGTCTCTATGTGTGTGTGTGTCTGTCTCTGTGTGTGTGTGTGTCTGTCTCTGTGTGTGTGTCTGTCTCTATGTGTGTGTCTGTCGCTATGTGTGTGTGTCTGTCTCTGTGTGTGTGTGTGTCTGTGTGTGTGTCTGTCGCTATGTGTGTGTGTCTGTCTGTGTGTGTGTGTGTGTCTGTCTGTGGGTGTATATTTCTTGGGAACATTCTTACCCTACTACTGACCATATCAAGCCCCCCGGGGGACTCTCACCCAAATTCCCTGTTTTTCTTGTTTTTCTACCCTGTCACCTCTCACTAACCCATCACTGCTTCAGTCCTCCTTCAGTTTCACCCTGCTCCTTCTTTTTCCTCCCCCATCACACCACTTCTCTGTGCCTCGTCTCCTGCTACCTGCATCCCTCCTCGGTCCACAACCCTTCACCTTCACCTCATTGTATTTGGACTCACCATCTTCTCTTCCCTCCTCCTTCCCTTTTCCAAACACTTTTATCATCTGCTCTCCGCTGCTGATTCAGATGCAGCCTTCCTCCTCCTCCTCCTCCTCCTCCTCCTCCTCGGTTTGCCATGACCATAAAAGGAGAAAACCAGGTCTTGTGGCCTTGCTCTTTCCCTCCTAGTTTCTCCATCCTTCTCTTTCACTCTCCTTTTAAAAGAAAATACTCCATTGTTCTCTCTTCCTCAGCTCCAGAATCCTCTATCTCTTCCTCCCACTCTCCTGTCTTCTCTACTACTACTGCTCTTCAGCCTTTTACTCTCATTGGCAGCAGGACAAGAACTGATTCAACCAATGCGGTTTTGAAGCCTGGTGATATTTTTGTGCAGAGGATGTAAGCAGCAATATCTTCCTCTGAAATTACCTAAATTTCATATCCATACCAATTACTAGAAATTCACTCTTTGCTTAAGTTAAAAAATATTTTAAGTGACTCATCCATTGGTAATTTGCCTTTAAGATGAGTTTCCAGTGGCCAAGTCATACACAGTGAAGGGATAGGAGGCAACTAGCATCATCAAACCTCATTATTAGGTTATAATTTGGGAGTCTACGTCCTAAGCATCTAGTCTACACAGAAAGGGGAGGTGATTCCAAACCTCTAGACATGAGGAGCTTCTAAAAGCAACAGGGATGTTGGATATTTTAGAGGGTTGTCAGAGATAGCTTGTCTGACTTTTTCACCTCTCAAACGTGACTCATGACCTTTTCGCTCTCCTCAGACAACATTTGGACAGAAGTGGCATTTGAAGAGTCCGCTGTTTTGCTCACTCAAAGAACTGACACTAAATATATAGGAATGCACGGCACTCAAATGTTTGCAGATATCTTGTAACTGAACTTTTTCATGATTGTGGTTTGGAATGAGAGAGCATGCTATGGTGGGTTTAGCATTTTTTTTTTGACAAAAAGCAGCACATGGAAATATTGGTCCTCTTTTACCCCTGGAGATAATTCACATAGATGAGTGCAAAAATAAATAAATAATATATATATATAATTTATTTATTTAAGCGATCAGTCACAAGTTAAATATCCACCCCACCAGCGTTGTCTCTGGATGACACACAAGCAGTAGCAGCAGTTAACAATAAATGAATTATGGTCATTTAAGAGTTTTTGTTTCAGGAAGTCAGTTTCCAACAAACTGTTCAACTGCATCTCATCAATAATGGATATTGTTCTAACTTTGGCACAGATGGATGGTGTTCCCATTCTAAATCCTGCTTACAAAGCTCAGATTTACTTTAACTCTGTTGGATGTTGTCCAACAAGGGGAAATAGCTATAAACAAGCTTGACATTAGATCTATTTGAACTATTGTAAGATCATCACTACATCTTCAACTACTTTGCTACTCAAATCTGTGTGTGCTGTCTTTTATTACTTTCTGTTAGTGCAGCCTTTGCTTGAGAGTTTCTCTGCGGGAACGTCTGGACATTTGACTTATTTACAAGTCAAACATCATAGTAACACATGGTCTAAACTTCAGGATTCCACGCCATGGGTGCATTTCACTGAAGACAAAAGTTACCCCAGTTTTCCCTTGTAATTGTAATTCTTGTGAACTGCATAACTCTGATTTTTTTTTTAACTTTCAAATAAATAAATAAATAAAATGTTCCAAATTCTGAAAATATCAAAAGGAACCTCTCCAGTACATGGGAGGCGTGTACGTAAAGTTTTGAGAAAAATTATTGAACAGTTTTTGAGATGTGCCCCAGAAACCCTCATCTGAGACAAATCACACACACAGAATGAGCCTAAATTCAACTTGTAACCATGGAAAAGAAATAAATACAAACATGTTCTTCAATAACAAAATGCACCGCTTCACTACTTGGTTGCTGTGTGTAGAAAGTTTTGAAATAATATGAAACAGTTATTGAGGTATGCCCTGGAAACAAAACGTGACGGGCATTCCTTTATCCCCTTCCTCACTTCATTCATGGTGGGGGGATGAATATCATCTGTGATACCATACGAGTCTGTCATCGGTCTCACCTGCACAGTCTTCTTGATGCGCTGGGAGGGCCCAGGGTAGTCCTTAGAGTACAGGTCAGTCAGGAACAGAGAGTTGATGAGTGTCGATTTCCCAAGGCCAGATTCACCTGAGGATATACAGACATACATTTAATAGAGTTAAATTCATAGACAGATAAGATTAAGAAAGTTGACTCTCAGACTTTATTTGATATGAGCACAGCAAATGCAATGTACAAGCATGCATGTGATCGAATACAAGCAGACCAAAAAAAACAAAATGTATATGGTGTGTATGTATAAGCATGTGTGTACACTGTGCATACACTCACTCATGCACACACACACAGCCTGGAGCAGAAAACTAAAGTAGATTCATTCTTAGTGAGGGAAAAGATCAAGAGCTCATCTGCCTGCAAGAAAGGCTTTCAGACAGAGGGACAAAACAATTCCTCACCTCCATGCTTACGCTCGCTCACCATCCCCATCCATCCACTTCCCCCCCCCCCCCCCACTCCTTTCACTAAATACTTCCCTTATGTATTATTTCTTTTGCGGCTGTGCCAACTTTCCATTCTCTGTTCTTGTTAATGAAGTTAGAGGCAGCACTCGCACAAACACGCAGTTAACATGTACTTTACAAAAAGCCCAGCCAGTCCAAACATACACATTGCACACACAATGCTGTGATTAATGGCTGAGCGTCTGGCTCGTGTCCGATGAACAGCATTGGAGGATTGTTTGGTATGAGGGAACGAGGGATGCTTGTCCTAGCGAGACCTTTGACTTCCACTGCAACATCATGCTGTTTTTCAACTTTGGAAAATCTTAGGATGCTTAGTGACCCGGTAATTTGAGACCAAACACCAAGGGTGGGGGTTGAGTTTGAGGGGGTACATATTGTCCCGAAAGCACTTTTTGTTGCTATTCAATATAAATGCGTGACGACACTCAAAGTAAGAGAAAAGTCTAACCACCCTCTTTTTCTCATCATCCATCTATCAGAAAACATGCACTCACAAAGCAAATCAGATAATCCTTCTGATATGATGTCCTACACAGCCTCTGTAACACAGCACCACCTCCACCTCCACGTTCATCCCTGCCAATAGAAAACCTATACTGTGTCTCAAATCACAGACTTCCATACTTAACCTGGCCGGTGTGAGTGTATAAGTGCGTTCGCACTGTCATGTATGGCAAAATGCATTATACTGGATTGCACACTCAAAATCGCCCAAAAGTTGAGAGTGGAACGATGGACACTTCTCACCCTCCACGATCGCCAAGTTGGCTACGTAGCGAAAGGGGAGAGGCTTACAAGACCTTTTAAGCTTATGAAAAAGGCAGTAAAGGGCAAGGGAAAAGGGCAGTAAAGAAAGGACGGGATTTGATTGGCTTTATTTTAGCTGCTATGTCCACTAAAAATAAGCCCAGATTGGCTTGGGGGACATCTCTCCTTACTCTACCTACTCTGTACATTATATCCATTCACTGGATGCAAATATTCTCTTTTCATCCCTTCGAAATCAGACATGTGCTGAGGGTGAACACTTGCAGGCAGAACGGTTTCATTAATGCGTTCCTCTGGACATCTGTGTATTCCATCAGTAAATGTCAATGTGGTGTGAAGCCCCAGAAGATTCCAGTCTTCTCCCCTTCTTAACCCCTCGGTCTGCCCCCTGTGTGTGCGTGTTTGCTCAGTTTGGGATGGTGTTCTGTCCCTGTGTGAGTTATGAACACACACGGCCTCAGTGTCTCCTGCAGCCTCCACAGCAAGACGACGGCCGACTCACCGGTTTGATGGACTGTTTGGAGTTAGAGGTCAAGCACACACATGAATGAACGAAGGACATTTTATGATGAGATAGCGCAGATGTATGAAACCCTCTTCCTCCTCCTCCTCTTGTGCTGGGTGAATTGCTGCCATTCAACACCTCCGCTTCTGCCGTTAGCTTTGCTCTGTTGGTAGGTTAAGTCTTGCTGCTGATGCAAACTCCGGAAACAGCAGCAAAAGTAATTGAAAAGTCTAACACAACAATGGCCGTATTTTTGATTAAGTGCAACAACATTAGTGTTAAAGATAACAGAGCAGAATAAATCTAAACAAGCTAGCCATATGGCTAATCATTGTATCTGGTGAGGTAGGCAATGTTGTCTTCCTTGTGATATTAATGATGGTTGCACTTAAAATTTAAATGGACTCCTTTGTGAATTGGCCTACATAGTTTACAAGCTAACAGTTAGCTCCTGGCCACTGAGGTGACCTTTAAAGAAGCCTGCATTTTTAATTTTTTTTTTACTTCAATATGGTGGTAGAACACACTAAAATACTGACATATCAATAACCTTATGAAGTTGATATGATAAACATGTTGACAATAGGGCTGCAGTTACTCTCATCTTTGCCGTTTATTACTCTCCACCAACTCCAGAGAAAAACACCGGCCTCTTCATTTGCTAAATATGACCAGGTAGTCATTAATTTTGTCTGTCAGCTGTTTGTTGGTGAGCAGGTAGTGTAAAGTAGGTTTATCAGAGCTTTTTTTTTTTAACAAAGAAAACAGCTGTCTGCTCTGAGGCTGATGAGAGAGGTGACGTAGAACTGCAGCCGTAAAGTTGTGGGCCGTAAAACTCAAACAATGAGCTAAAAGACACTATAATGCTACATAAAGCTGATCTGAACTGCAGAGTCAGGTGGAAATTCTCAGTGGGGTTTGTCACCTCAAGCAACACTTTTCACAAATATAATAATATATATATATAATAAATAATAATATCTATATATAATAATAATAATAATATAAAACCATTGTTATAAAGACTGTCTAGAGTACAGACTAAGCCAAAAGGAAAGGCATTACGTTCCTTACAACATTAATTTCTTTTAAAATAAAGGAAATAACATATCTACAGTACTAAAGTATTTTCTTCTTTGTCAAATTATAATACAAATTTGAAACAATCAAGTGTGTGATAACACTGCCCTAGTTAAAACAGGCACCAAATGGATTGCAAATCATATAGAAAAATATTCACCTAATGTCATATTTTCCAAAACAAAGTAAAAATACATACGATCCATCTATTTATATACAAGAGCTATCATTAAAATCATATGTGTTCTTGCAAACATTAAGTCTATTGAGCTGTCACTGTGAAATAAAATGCCTGCACATATTTAACCTTTTTTTGGTCACGCCACCTGTTTTAGGACAGGTTGCCCTAAATCCTGACAGTGTTGCCTTATATCTTCGTGACATGTCTAAGTATCGTCTACGTGAACCTCATCAGTTTTCTTCACCTGTGTGAAAACAGGCTCCCAGTGTCATTTCAGGGCAGAAAATCATCGGTCAAAGGTTTCAGTTTCTCTCTCTGACAGACTCTTTCTGTGGTTTTGCTGAGCCATTCTTGCCCAGTCTTGTCTGTGGAGCAGATGTGATACTGAGCTCTGTCATCCCCAGAGAGAGCGAGAGAGAGAGAGAGCGAGAGAGAGAGAGCGAGAGCGAGAGCGAGAGCGAGAGCGAGAGCGAGAGAGAGAGAGAGAGAGAGGTCTAAAACAACCATAGCACCCTCAACCCTGGGTCCTGATCAAACAGTGGACAGAGCTAACATAAACTTCCTGTTGACTAAACATCTCAGTGGATCCTCAGCAAACATCAAGGCTGTCCCTAAACAGGTTTCACAAACACTCCTCTCAAACACAAACACAGCAGCGAGGAGCTGTACGCCAATCCCTGCGTCTCTTTCTACCCATCATATGACCAATCACAAGTTCTATGAAGAATTGGCTTGAAAGATACTGTAAATAAGTTTGGATCGAACTTAAAAATGGATAATATTATGACCACTTTACCTATTATGATGCTGTGAATAGTTGTTTTATTCATTGTACAGCTGGAGTGCAGGAATGTAGCTACAAATGGTGAGTTTCTCTGATAGGGTGCCCACAGTGTTATGGATGCTTCACTCAGTCACTGCAGTAGTCTAACCCCCCCGAGGGCAGGTCCGTCCCAATTAGCCTCCCTAGCTCAGCTTTAATTAAATATTGGTTCCACATGACAAGTGGAAGCACGGTGCCAGCTCTCTGTATATAGACCCATGACCTGAATGCCAGTGATGGATGGCTGATACTTCCAGCTCATCCCTGCGGTTTGTCTCCCTCTCTCTCTCTCTCTCTCTCTCTCTCAGTGAGCCATCAGTCCATCTCTCCACAGGTCTGTCTCAGCCTCCAACCACATTTCCATTTTGTCCCATGTCTCTACTCTGTCCCTGCTCTAAGTTTAATACTTCATGGTTGGTATGTGATTATTATCGTACACATTAACAGAAGGTAGTCTTTGCATGCTTTTTTAATTTCTTTATTTGTTTGTTCGGACTTTAGTATTGAAATGAATTTCAACACAATAATAATAATAATGTGGTTGCGACGCCTCCAGTAGCTCAGAAAGGACATATTGTATTTTCCTCATGGTCAGACACATTTATAGTCACTTATAGAGTTTTATAGATAATTTATTTTGAAATTTTAGTGTCTCTGGTTCTTTCTCTTACCACTCATGCCATTGTGTTTGTAAATGATTGTTATTATTATTATATTGCTGATTTAAGGTTCATTTAGCAATGTAACAACATTCTCTTTCTGACTTTCATGATACTGCACTGTCCAATCAATGTGTATTTATTGTAGGGATGGGCACTGATTTTCGAATATTCAAATAGTCATTAAAATAATCAAAAAAATCAATTTGTATACACGATTATTGTTTTGTCATAAAATAAATGTTTTCCTTTGTTTTTACCTGTGCCTGGTAGTAAAGCAGTACTATTGCCAGAGGGTGGCAGTAACACACCTACGGGCTGTTTGGAACTGCTATTAACAAAAGAAGAACACAAGATTTCCACCAGGCAGACAGCAGAAACATGCTAGGCATCAAAACGTTTGGTGTGGGAACTCCTTTAAAAAAAACAAAAAAAAAAAAACAAAGGAAAAAAATGAGATGCTGTACGACCTCGGCCAGGTAAAACGTATCCTCTCACCAGTCAAAGATAAGATAAGAGAGTCCTTCAAGATAAGATAATCCTTTTAGTCCCACAGCGGGGAAAATGTGCAAAGTGAAGCACCAGCAGAAGAAGGTTCATCCACCGTTCAACAGCCAATGGCTAGTTTTGTCTGCAGATGAAGTAAGTGTGATGTTTTGTACGTGCAGAACAAAAACAATGGTCGTCATCTCACAGATAACAGCTAAAGAAATGCTTCCCGTCAGCATTGTTCTTGTTGGCCATGTAGAAAAAAATGTTAGCGGAAGACTGGATAAACTGTATGATGATAATGCACGTGAGCTGCAAAGTTGTTTGGCGAGTGTTGAAAAATTTGCCCCCGTCTCTCTATCTGTGAGTGTGTGTGTGTGTGCATGTATGTATGTGTGTGTGTCTCTTTGGAGGTGGGTTGGGTGTTATATTGTACTGCTGTAATGTCAATGAAATTAGATCAGTAACTAGTTTGTTAAGAAATTAGCCTGGTTAAGTGTTGAGCTAACTGGCTAGCCTTGGGGATGTCTCTGTGATTTGTTCCTAGATTTCAGTTGCAAAAGAGATTTTTTATCTCAACAAGACTTCCTGAGTAGATGCGCTTAATGGACAGTACAACTGGTGGACAAGTAATCTGGCTGATTGATGCTTACTCTGTCATTCAGTAGCACATAGCATGATTTATATACAGACTGAAAAGCCTGCATTTTAAAAATGAACATGTTGAAGGAACTATAGCAAGCTGGACCATGAGAAACCGAACAAAATAAACATACAAATAGTCACATTGGATTTCCCATGGGATTCCTGACATTCCACTCTCTTTTTCTCCCATTCCGTGTCTCTCTCTCTCTGCCTGAGGCAAGAGCTGGCCCCCCCCTCACATCCTGACAACCCTACTAACCAGCACCCAACACAAACACATGCACCTCTAACAGGCATGTGCGAGGCCGGAACCAGAAAGTGTGAAGGGAGACATCTGGGGAACATAGAGGCAGAAGAGAGAGAGAAAACAGTAGAGTCAAACACAGGCAATGAATGCCAGACAGGTTGTGTTTGCTGAACACCAGACTGTTGGGTAAGATAATTCTCCATTGTTGAGGCTAAATGGGACTGGCTGACACAGGGGGGGGCAAAGGTCAGTGTTTTGGTAAAGATAAGGATCTGCAAGTCCAGCAGAGTCAATGGAAGTGTCACAATCCCACCTAAACTGTGTCAGCACTCCATTTGACTGTGGCGGTCCACATGGGCTGAATATACAGGAGCTTTGCAGGGACACAACCCACTTGGATTTTTTTTTTAAATTACATTCCGCCAAGACTGAGACTCAATCTGACAGAATCAGCACGTGCTAGGTCAGCGCAGACATGTGCATCTCAAAATAGAGATGCAGAGAACCAGAGCAGAGAAAGAATGAGTAAAAAGAGGGATAGACTTGCCTGCAGTGGTTTAAGCATGCATGAACATGCACATGTTCACAACCCCATTCACAGACACACGTACACAGTGACAGGGTAGCCTGGGCTGAGCGTCAGGCCCAACGGCGATGAAGAGACTTTGTGAAGGTTTGTAAACAGGCTGCTGTCCAGCCATAAAGGCCTAATAAATACTGACCACAGATCTTAGACAGAGACCAGACAGGAAAATACTGAGTACATACTTTGACGTCATTCTGTAAGCTAGCCTGTTCAGACACCGGAAATGTTTCTGCGTGGCACAAGATACTTTTAGAGCAGAGACTTTTCTCAGTACATGTTTTTGTGTTCTCTATAATGAAAACCCCACTGACAAAGAATAACATAAAAAAAACCTCATCATGTCTCTAGCTAGTTAAGAACCAAGTTAAGAGCTGTGAGTGTGAAATGATGGCAGGTGACATGGAAACATCCTTTTGTAAAAAGGATAATAAATTTGTCATTCGTCATTCCTGCAATTTGGCAATGGAGGAATTCTGCACTATCTGCAAGAAAAACCAGTTTAAAGAGGTTTATATGGCCATGAAGCACAGCTGTGCAAAGCCCATAATGAATTTCATAGGGTGTGGAGAAAATAAAAAGAACACCTGTACAGTGTAACAGTATAACAGCCCATTCATTCATTTTCTGCTGATCCGCATCGGTCACAGTGGCTAAGGAAAGTCAATTTGTCCTTGCCTCAAATCACTTCCCTCTGCTCCTCCAGGGAGCTCCTGGGACATTCACAGGCCGGATGAGATATGTTGTGGTTTTGGCGAACGTTCACCTATACATTGGACTTGTCAGAATACATCCTGGATCCTGGAGGAATCCTGATCAGATGCCTGACTCACTCCAACTTGCTCCATTCGGCATGACGGACCAGTGTTTCTGCTACGAGTCTCCTCGATGTCTGACCTCCTCTCCTGCACCAAACAGCCTGTCAATCTCACAATCCATCTTACCGTTTTACTCTGGTATTACCCTTCCTCAGGCCAAAGACAGGAGCATGTTGGACCTCCTACTCTTAGGGGGAAAACTCCGCCATTGCAAAGATTCATTTATGTGATAAGTTCTGGGTCAGTTCAAACATTTGTATGCCATACGTTGTGATGTTATACTAGATATTGTTCTTATGGAAGATATTTAAGGACAAAACTTGCAATGTAGGTAAGACATTTTCCAGATATTTGTTCAGATTTCAGGCTGTAAAAAAAAAAAAAAAAGCTCCACTGGGTGCAGTAAATAATCTTCAGTCTTGTATGTCAGCATAACGGTTCTTTAATAGGCCCTTTCCCAGCAGAAATTTTGACTTGTCACAGCAGGAAAAGCACAGGTGGAACTAATAACATGAACGATGGCTCTGTTCCATCGAACTATCCCAGTAAAACGTGGTAGTGAGCCAGTAAATTCAGCAGAACGGCGAAGGAGCTGACATGTGTGTAAGGAATGCAGCCAATATTGTTGTTACCAAGTGCACCTGTGTTTTTCCTGCAACAACACAACAAAATGCTCCTCTGCACTTGACAAAGAGCCAGTTTGGGCTAATATGCAGTACATTTCCAAATGTGATAAAGAATATCATCTTTTAGGAGGCAGAGAATACTGCTGCGAGTCCTTTGGGAGACAAAACACATGGATACTGTGAAAAACACCGAATGTGGTGAGAGATTTTTTTTTAAAGGGTTTTCGCAAAGAATAATAAGGAATAGTGTCATTTTTTCATGATGTCAATCAGACAACTGTATTTACTGTTAACGATGCAATTTTGTTACGACTCACATCAAATAACATTTTTAGTGCGTGAAGTAAAATGTAGAAAAATATCCAAATGGAGGTGAATTGGAGCTGAACAGCGTAAAAAACCCATTTGGAGAGGATCACTGTTTAAACTTCTGAGCTTTCTCCCTGTGGCCACTTTTATGTCTGTATTATTCTACCTGTTTGAATCAACTTCTTGTTACGTCTTCCATGAGCGCCGGCTGTCAGCCAGATGGCCGGATATTGAAACATTTAGAAACGTCTACTTGTAACTCTTTGTAGTCGTATTACAGTGGTGTTTCAGATATTGACCATTTTAACTACATCTTTTTACTAAATGAAGGCTTATGTCATTGGACATCTGGATTTGAGCTGAGCTAACTTGAGTGACAGCTCGGCTCACAGCCTTCCAGCGTCCAACAGTGAAGAACATTGGAGAGAAATGCCTTTACTCAGTCTTTGCACTGGTTTTAATCAATGGATCAGTTTGTTTTGGAGAAGAGGAAACCTCTGTGGATGGTTCAGGTCTGGTTAAAAACCTCATGAAAGATGAAGACTAAAGGAATCCAAAGCTATAAACAAGCTGAGCATCTATAAACACAACATTTGGAGACGTCTAACTCTTTCAAGTCATGTTATCATGTTTTTTTTTTTTTTTTTAGCTCTTGATCATTTGAACTAAAACTATCTTTTAATTAAATGAAAGTTTATTGTCTTTGGACATCTGGATCTGAAGTTGTCGAGCTGACCTAACTTGAGTGACAGCTCACCTCACAGCCCCCCCGATGCCCTGTGTCTGCCAAAGAACATTGTAGAAACATTGATGGTTAAAAGTCTTAAGTTTTAAAGTTTCTAAAAGTGAAGGACCCTGAAAACCTTTACCCATCATTACACTAAAATGTTAATGGTTAAAATCTTAGAGCCTATTGAAGGCACCACTATGAGACATTCCGTTCTGACACTGGTTTGCTTCCTGAGATAAAATATGTGAAGAAATGTGATGATTTACATAATCTGTTGAAACACTATGAAGGCTTCACTCTGTGAGCATGGCTCAAAGTCAAGATCCTTTCAGGGTAAAGCAGGCATTCAAGAAATCGAAAGCTGCTTTCCCAAAAATCACATATTTCTGCAGCTACTTGCGAACCACAGTCCTTCAACTTTAACCGTCGACAGATCGCGTGACAAGTGGGGCACTGTTTGGGACCACAAGGAGAGCTAGACATTGGTGTGTGTGTGGCTTGAAAGCACTAAAAGAAGGTTCACCAGCCTCTTTGACAGGTTAACAGTTTATTTTCCTTGTTTACAGATCGCTCTCAATGGTGAAACGGTGACATTAGTTGGGCGAAGTTGAAATCCCTCATTCTGAGCTTTTATGATGAAGTGCGAGTTGGGTATGAGAGTGACAAAGTAGAAGGAATGAAAAAAAGATGTGCTGTAAGATCATTCTCATTGGTCAGTGCATTGAAACAGTGTGTGTGTGTGTGTGTGAATGTGAGTGACTGTGTGTCCTTGGTGTGTATTAACGCATCTGGTTAAGCCATGAGATTAACTAAACCAAAGCCTTCCTTCACTCACTCCCTTCTGCAAGGTCAGTAGGCAAGGCGGTCAATCCTAAGCCTGTCAGACCGTCTTATCTGCACACACACGCTGCTCGGTGTTATTACACACATGCACCACAAACATGCAAGCTTAGAGAAGTACAACAACAACAGGATAAACAGCAAGACACACCAGCAGACTTGTAGTCTTTACAATCACACACGGATCAGCAATGAAGATGAACAGATACCGACTTAGTAGGCAGACTACTACTGGGCTGCAAAAGAGATTCAAGCTCATCCAGCACTACACTGGCTGCTTCATTCACTGGACTTGACTTGTGAATGAAGGCCTTTAAACACCATCTAGACCAGAGATGTAATGAAAGATATGAAAGCATAACAGCAAATGGAAATGTTTGCATGACATAAATTTCATACTGCTCTATGTAGTTTGAAACGTAAGCAAGTTGATGCAACAGTCACACCACAAAAAGATGTTGCAACACAAGGTTTAGTGAATCATCATTAACCACATTTCACATCACGGTGGAAGATCCATGGTGGCCCTTTGTGTCTTCTTCGCTGGTTGGCATATTGTTATTTACCAATCTGAAACTCCAATACATTAGCTACAATGCTAATGTTATGATCGGTATATATCAGACACTCAAACAGCGTTTTTGTAACACACCTGTGGACATGTCTGCATGCAGATATTTTCACCAAGCAAATCAATTTTTTTTGTACAGCTCTGGAACAACAGAAACATAAGTAGATTCATTATTTTTTTATCCATCTTGCAGTTCCAATAGTGGTCGTCAGTGATTGGCTACAGCCACAGAAGGTTAGTGCAGCTTGGGTCAAGCTCAAGAAATCTGAAATTTTGGTGCAGGCATCTCACTGCAATGTCACAACACACCACAGTGGAGAAGGACATTGTTTTTACGAAGGTGCTTTGAGCTAAATGCTAACATGCAAACACAAAGAACAGCTGATGGTGATGAGGAATTACGTAGTTTAGCAGGTATATGATCATAATCCATACTGGAGAAAAACACGAGCTCACAGTGGTTCTGGATGAAGATTTCATCCTGAGGGGAACGTGAATGTCTGTACAAAATGTCATGACAATTCATCAAAGAGTTGTTGAGGCTTTTAGCTAAAAACCAATAATAGTCAACCTCAGGGTGGTGCTTGATGAAAAATCAGGGGAAAACAAAGTCAGTAGACCTCATCCTGTTGAACAGATGACTCTACGGATAAAATGTCATTGGCATTCATTCAATCCCTGATGAGACATCTCAGTCTGGACCAAAGCAGTGGATCAACAGACTGATCTGTGGAGCCACAGCACTGGTGTGCCTAAAAATACCACACAATTGCTTGACTCGGCTTCAAAAATGTGGGTGTGTAGCTTTTCTTCATTTTATGAGTTTTTGGAGTGCTTGTCAGAGAAAATAAGCCGTTCCAAGACCTCACAGAATAAAGTGATTTACTTAGTGTTCAAGTCATTTTTAGCTGCAGGTTTAATGAGTTGGATTTTTTTGACTTCTGCGCCATCAAATTATACTTTTTTAAAATACCTTAGGAACACTTTCAGAAACACTAAAATGTAACACGAGAGTCAAAGCTCTGAAACAAGAAATCTTGTCTAAACACAAGCATCTGCATATAACCTTTTCTAAAGTCTAACTAATCTGACCAGACATCTCATGCCAGCTTTCGGCAGTCGACAGTTCAACACTCCAAACATGGACTGATTTTTGATGGCCAGTTTTAGTGTAATTTGATGCACATGTTTCTGAGGATGAGCCACCCTGATAAAAACTTAAATCTCGAGGAAACTCTGAATGCTTTTTTATAATTAGCATGATTCTTGAAGGCGAATGAAACCGTTGAAGAACTTACAGCAGTTCCACCCTAATGCAATGTCCCATTTCCAACTAAAAGCTCTTGCTTGCAAGGTCAGACTCATAAAAACCTTCTGATGTGCTCTCCCCCTGAGCTGTTTAGGAAAGCAAAGGCTGCAGGGCTGTTAAGAGCTGGCCTTGTTTCACATCAGAAGCAGTATGAAGCAGACTTCGCTTCCCCTCTCCTTCAAGATCCCTTCAGTTCTGATCCGACTCTACGCTCTGTTCAGCTCTCTGCACTGGCACTGGATCCTGCTAATCTGTCCAGGAGTTTCTATTCAATCTGCCAGCTGGACAAAGAGGCAGGAAGCGGATTTTTTCCTCCTCCGAGAGCGGCTGATTGTGACAGAAAAGACAAGAGAGTTGGTCAGAAAAGGGGGAAGAAACAAGTGGCTTGAGAGGGAAAGAAACACTTGAGGAGCAGTTTGCAGTCATAACACTTGGCTCAACTTAGGTTGATGCAATGAAAAGGGGATTTCTACCATTCATCGCACTATACAATGATTATCGATGGGCTTCATAAATTTTATTTCACCACCTCTTTGATAGTTGTTGCATGTCATAAGTTTTAAAGTCAAAGTTGAATTTCAAGTCTGTTTTCAGTCTTAAGTCATCAAATGTATGATTGGAGTCCGACTAAAGTCATGTGACTCGAGTCCCCACCTCTCGTAGCTAGCTATAGTAGCCGTTAGCTTCTGTAGCTAGCTTATCGTTAACTTTTAATTGCTTTTTCAAATATATTTATTATTTTTATTTTTAGTGTCTAGGGTACACAGCACACTGAATTATAAAACAAATAGGGTTTCAGTCTTTTGCAATAGTATCTAGCATAAAGAGTTGGGTTAGATAAACACAGTCACTCACACAGGCTGCTGCCGTTTTCAGAAAGAAAAAAAAACAAACCCTACAGCTGGATTCCATTAGAATGTGCAAATCTAAAACAACTCACCATGAGACAAATTAGAGCTCATTTTCCAGCCAGTCTGACCTTTGCTATCTCTCTCTCTCTCTCTCTCTCTCTCACACACAGTTTTATTATTTTTATAATGTACACTGGTTGTAGTGGTAGTGGGAACAGGAAGCAGCTGATACACTCCAGGCATCAAATGCATCCCTATTCTTAGGTTCCCATTTTTAAAGTACCAGCGACAGAAATGACTTCTCGCTGTGATCTCAGTCATCTCATACTCCTCCTTCTGTCTTTTCCAAAACTGCAACAGAACAATACTGGGCCTCTGAATGGAGCCGGGCTTTCACACTTCACTTTAAGGCCAAGTAAAGCAGTCCTGATGTAAAACATTCACACACAGGATGAGTCTATGGTGAATACCTAACTGGACATTTCTCAGTACAAGCTACAAGCCAAGTTCACAGGATTTTTACCGGATACTGCATATACTGCTAAAGCCGCACAGGCAAGCTTCACACTTGTTAGCCAAATTTAATCAATATGTCCTCTGTCTGATGGGAAAAAACATCATTAATCAGTCACAGCTTTCATTCATCATAGCATCACAGCTTACAGAATACAGTTTGTCGGGACAACCAAGCCCCAGCGGAAAACCCTCCCTCTGATCCTCTCCCCTATACGTCTCCTGTGTCAAATGGTGAATGCTATGCCCCTCACATCCGTTATGTGTGAAATTCGGATCAGCTGGGGTATGCAGGGCTCAGAGCCAAGAGAGCTGGAAGCAGAGGGGCCCATATGTGAGAGGGCCTGAAACAGGATCTAGCCGACTGTGAATCTTACTGGCTCTCTCTCGAGCAGTCACTCTGCTGTCTTTACCGTCGTCATGCTTCTCTTCCACTGGGCCTGATTGCTAAATGGGAGGCTAAAACCCCAGGCTGAAATACAGTAATAAAGGGTTGGATGCCTCTTTGTGTGAATGTCTTTCCCCTGTCACTAAACTGACTCACTACAAGACGAATAACCTTTCAAAATATCTTAAATTGTGGAAGAGAGTTTCAGACAAACGTAAACTTAGAGAAATGGCAAAATCCTGAATATCATATATGATAAAAAAGACAGAGATGCCAAATTCAAAATGAGGTCTAAATGTCTTATATTTGAAATTACCTGATGGTGCCATTAGTATGGAAGAATAACTGGAAGACATGGCAGTCATACACAGAACCAAGATCTAATCTAAAGGATATTTTTCATTTATTTCTAGCCCAATCAATAAAAATCCAATCATTAAACATACAGTATGTTTAATGTAAGTCATGTGTTCTTAAAGATTAATGTCTTTAGACAGCAATGAGCTTGAGACTAAGAAATTGTTCGTTTTAGACTTTTTATGGGATTTGTTGACAATTAAATGAAACCGCGACCATATCATTGAAGTGTAAGATACAGCAATGATTGGAGAATTACACAGGAGAGTTGTCTTTATCCACTTTCATTTTTGTCATTTAATATGAAACATTCATCAAATCAGTATTTTACTCTCTGTGTACAGTTAAAAGCTGCACTGTGCACAAATATCATACACAAAGTGTGCACCGACAGCGTGAAGATGACTTTCAATATATCTGACGGCTGAAGTCTGCAGGTCTTCCATAGTGCAATCCAATTCTGTTCAATTTTCATTATAGACCGCTTTCACACAAGGCCCGGATCAATGTGTCAATAGAGTGCCGAAGTGAAACTCTGAGTTTAGGAAAAAAAAAATCATTCCAAATCCCACTGACAGTTGTAATTATGCCAACAACTAAAAAAAAAAAAAACAGCCTTTGGAACAGTTTTATCAACACTATGTTGTGTTGCTGCTTCATATGAGACAATAACATATCATTGCCAGCTCAATATTTTGTTATGCAAGTACTTATATTTTTCATGAGAACTGTCATTCTTTCAGTACTTGTTGTTTTGTAAAATAGTTAAAATCAGTAGAAAAATTGTAGTGGATACAACTTTGATTTAAACACGGTAATCCCAGGAAACAGGCTTCATTTTTCTCAGGAAGACGGCTGAAACAAAAAAAAAAAAAAAAAAAAAAGACTTAGAGAAACCAGTGGAACAGAGATCAGCCCAGACGTAACGCCTCCTTATGCAATACCAACTGTGTGTGTGTGTTCATATTGACAGTCAAACCCATGGTACCTCTGTTCTTCTGTCCACTTCCCTCCCTCTGTAAGGCTGTTGACCATGATTTATTCATTCACATCTGACCCAACATCCTGCAGCACACATTAAAAATCAAATCATCCAAAACACACAGGTGTTCACTGTGCATCCTGAGATTACAGAGAAAAGTCCTTTGGGAAACTGAGGGAATCCAGCTTTCACACACACAAAAAGAAAAATTCACATGCACACATTCTCAGCTGCACAACACTGCAGATGTTCTAAAAAGCTGGGCCACACGGAGCACCACAGCTCTGCAGAAACTACTTTCTAAAACCGTCTACTCGTCTTCCTGAGCAGCTGAGTGAGCTGGATGCCACACATGCTTTGGCTCCTTTCAACCTGCGCTGATGACACGCAGTCACACAAAAATGAAAACACACTCAAGATGAATAGATGCAGGTAGGTGGGCAGGTGTGCGAACATCGGTTTGGCTTCAGTCTCATGAACAGAAGCAAATACACACATTCATATCCTCACTCATGTCAGATGTAGACGATTCCAACTTACCTACAACCATTAATGTAAACTCAAACCCTCTTTTGACCGACTTCCGATACACCTGGTTGGGAAGATTGGCGAAGCCCACGTAGCCTTCCAGGTTCCGCTGCTGAAGGCAAACAAACACAGAGACACATTTTTGTTAATGCAGGAATCACAGAGCGTGAATGGTAATAAAAAACGCACACACGCTGTCAGACTGGTCTGAATTTTTGCATCATTAATGAGGACAATGCCTGTAAGGGTGTTCAACCTTTTGAAAAAAGATGAGGCTTTATTAACACTTGCATGCAACAAACGAACACTAAGTGAGCTAGAGCTTTACAAACACACCCTCACACAGGCGTGAACCTACAATTAGTATTTCTGTCTCCTGCAGCAACAGAGACCCTTTGAAGTAAAGAGCAGCTGGGGTAAACAGAAGAGGGGGAAAAGGCTATTTAAAAGGGAAGAGAGGTGAGGGGAGGCACACTCACAAAAAGAAATATCAGGCTTTCCTCCAGGACAGAGGATGCGAGGAAGTAGCCCTGATACGGTAAACAAACGAGTCATCTAAAACAGTAAAGTAATCTAAGCCAATAAATGAAATGTCTCCATGAATGCAGACAGAGAAAGTGAACAAACACAAAGAACCACAAGCAAGCAAACGCAATCTCCATACGTGCTGAATAACGTCCATCCTGTCCCTCATGTAGGACAGGTCGTGTTGAAGGCACTGCATCTCAAACCAGTTCACAGCCAGGCCAGCATCTCCAGCTGCTTTCTTTACAGCTGAGGTATCTCTCTCTCCCCCATCTCCCTCTGCCTCTCCCTTACCACCAGCCTGCTGTCAAATAACACCCCCCCCCCCCCAATCACTGTGGAGCATCCTGCACGCTACGTGAGGCAAACACAATTGATTTCTGGCCCGTCTGCCTACCTAGGAGTGGCCTCTCAAGCTCCGTCATGCATGGCACTGATAGTTCTGACAGAGGGGATTTTAAACACCTGCAGCTGAACGCAGGACTGATTCAAGCTGCCATATATTCCAGTCGCAGTGGCACTCCAATTAAGTCGGGGGGGGGGGGGGTTGCGATTGGTTGGTTAATGTTAGGAAGGCAGCAAAGAAGACATTGCATGTAAATACAACAGCTTCAGAGTTATTGTAAGGTGTGTATCTCTTGACAGCGTTGCTGCACCGCCCTGTGTTAACACAGACAGGCTCTACAGTAAAGCATTTTGTTGCACATGAGAATGAAAATTAGCACTGTGAATGAGAAATATTTGTCAAGTCAGGAGTTGCAATTCTCAGTTTCTCTCATACATCAATATTTTAAGTGGATAAACTTAATAGTTTTGAACCAAGACCTTTGGTATTTGGATCAAGTAACTGTGAAAAACATTTAAGCAACTACAACTGTTGGGTTCTACTTCAACAGTGGGACATATCTACAGTACTAGTCAAATGTTTGTCAAAGGCATGACGGTGGCTCGTTGATGCTCTGGGGCTGCTTTGCTCCCTGGGGCACTGGAAACCTAAAGCGAACAGAGGGTAAGATGGATTCCATCAAGTATCAGGGAATCTTAGAAGAAGATGTCTCGCCATCTGTAAGGAAGCTGAAGCTTGGGCATCACTGGACATTCCAAAAGGACAATGATCCCAAGCAGACCTCAAAGTCCACCAAGGATTGGTTTCAGAAGAAGTCCTGGAACATTCTACTGTGGCCGTCACAGTCGCCCGACTTGAATCCCGTAGAAAATCTCTGGTGGGATTTGAAGGAGGCACTTGCGGCACATAAACCCAGGAATGTTACAGAACTGGAGGCCTTTGCCCATGAGGAATGGGCTAAGATTCTTCAGGAACTCTGCCAGGAGCTGATGTCTGGATATGCATCATGTTTTTGTTTGATCTGATTATTGCAAACAGCTGATAAATAAATAATATTCTGCCAATTAACCTAATACACAAAGGGGTTGAATAATTTTGCTTCCAACTGTAGCCATACATTCTTACCGATGCACATTTAAAAAGAATTGTTAACTTAAAAGAGGATGTCGGGACACATTCCCCACTGTTGCATGTCACATTGAGAAAACTGTCAATAACACGACAACATCACCAGTGTATGTTATGGACACAGAGAATGTGTTAAAAGAAAGCTAAAACAATCTATTCACCTCATCAATACTCTGATGCATTCAGCTCGACAGCAGGCCTAACTACTCGGAAACAGGCCTGAAGCACTTTACACCATTCCCATGTTTGATCCACCCCCACACACATGTTTTGTACGTGTGAGTATGTATAAGTTCCATTAGGTGGACCCTATATTGATTTGTCCTCTCCCCTGTAGCACCACTGTGGGTGACTCAGGCAATGTGACACACTTGGGTTCGCAATTTAGCTATCGGGAAGAAATGATTTGAGAGATTATCAGCGCTTAGCCACAAAAATGCACTGCGAGTATGTGTGGGTGCACTGCATGAGTAAAACAGAGTGTGAACAGCATCTATGTGAAAGCATCAGCATGCAGTATGCACGTTCACATGTGAGTGAATGAAAACCTGTTGTTTAAAGGAACATTGTGTTGCACACACTGAGGTTTGCACAAGACAAATACAAAACCATTTGAAACATCACATTTCCAATATTTGCAATGCTGCAATGGCACTGGTCCTTCAGCAATGTATTATGACTAATGTATTTTGTTTTCATGGGAAAGCGATGGAGAGAAAGACAAGTGGGAGACTTAAAGCAGGGAAGTAATGGGGAATGCCAGAGAGGAAGGTTAGTCAGTCTACACCCTTCATGGTAACCCCTCCCCCAGTCCACCCAGTGGCAGAGTTGCTGCCACTGACATCATCTGCATTGTCCACCCCCCCCCCCCCCCATGCATCAAGCAGCTGATGCCCCCTCCCATCAGCTGTTTATAACCCTCAGTAATTACAGTCTTAATATCAATTATGTATTAAATATTACATCACTTAGCACTGCAGAAGGAGGACAGACATTATTTGAAAGTAGGGCCTGCGTAATTTCCTTCTTTTGTTATTTTTAGCACAGAGAACATTGCAACCACTGCTCCTTCACCATCTCTCTACAGTA
Source organism: Chaunax sp. Z400 (assembly GCA_037577475.1). Classification (NCBI taxonomy): domain Eukaryota; kingdom Metazoa; phylum Chordata; class Actinopteri; order Lophiiformes; family Chaunacidae; genus Chaunax; species Chaunax sp. Z400. The sequence goes on from CM075186.1 coordinate 23,005,694, forward strand.
GGTGTGCATTGTGTTTGCCCACTGTGATGGTGTCATACCAAGGAAAGCCACTGCCACTGTGTCTGAAACACATGCAGTACAAACAAAAGCTCATTGTGTTTTGTCTTTTGTTTTTTCAGACAGTTTGAATAGCAAAAAGCACATGAAATCGGATCTTTTGAATTCTTTTCTGGGCCACTTTCATAAAGTATGTGGAATCAGAATTCATGTGGCTTTTCTCCCACGTGGCACGCTCACATCAATGTTTAGTCATTAATAAATGGGCAAAGTCAAATATTGAGAATTGCAGCAATGACAGCTGGGAGACATGAGGTTGAAAATTGAATAGACAGATGGAAAAATGCTTCAATCAAATCCTGCTTTTGCTTTCTTGTCCTCAGCCTAAAGAGCAGATGGATTGTCACCACAGTACAATGCAAGAAATGAATTTCCTGCATCCTTACTTTATTAATTTTGACAATGAGTTGGGATACGAATGACATTCTGTTTTTCATTAGCATGCTTGTTGTAAATGTGGGTTCATGCTACAAATCAGTTCACACTGATGTCAGATACAGCTCAAATACAAAGATTAATGTAGGCAGCTGAAGCAAAAAGATCAGATTTGAGAGAAAAAAACCAACAGATTTGTGTCACTGTCAACTGCAGTGTGAACGTATCCTGTGTGGTGTGTTGTGATCAGTGAATAAATCAGTATTAAAAGCTCCAAACAAAGCAAGACAGATGAGGTCAACCAAGAGTCAATCCAAACTCCATTCAACAATTGATCAGTTTAATCAAGACTATCTGGCAAGGTTGTCATATTCGTATTTGGGGAACATCTGCAGTACAAAGTGATACAGCCATCTACAACAGTGACCACCAAGCAACGTTAACGATTACTAGGGAATTACGAGTTTGTGGTCTAGACAAATCTCATCATTGCTCTGCTACTCAATGGAAAATGAGATCATCATAGCTGTCTAGGGCTATTACCTGTATTTCATTCAATTACATAAGTTCACTGGTGTGAAAACACGCCTTAACAAGAATTTCTTTCACAGCCGCAACGTGCTGTAATTGAGAGCAGACCACGTACCCCAAATACGTGAGGCGTTCAGGGTACCCCAAAGCCAGCCTTCGTTCAAATCACTGCCATTAAAGTTATTTATTTGTAAGCTGGGCCCAAACGCTGAATTAACAAGCATCCATATTATGTAGTGCCACAAAAATAATAATAGTTTCGCCAGCCAAAACCTATTTCACCAAATAAGGCTAAACAGGGGTGGGAGGCGTGATTCAGTTTTAAAACGATGGCAGTGAGGTTTGCAGCTCTCTATAACGTTAAAGGTATACCAACAGGAACTGAGACGGATACACTTGTCTATACCAATGTTGGGTTTAATTATAAGTCTACTGAAAACAAAAGTAGCGTTCTGTGTCGAAGACAATTTGACTTACAGCGATGCTGGGAACCGCAGTCTCTGGTCGCTCAATCATTGTGCTATGCTGTCACCACCCAGCCTGCAACGGAGAGTCACCAAGGCATAAACTGATAAACGTCCAAAGAAAGACGGAGCGGCGATAAATGCGAAGCTTTTCACACTAGAAACCTTCGTTTGGAGTAAACAAAAAGAGGCAATGCGCGTCTGGAAATGAATGAATGAGGTTAAATTACATATGGCCGCTTTAGGACACCACCACCACCAGATGTAGGTAGCACAGTGAAGAAAATTGCTCCGACTGTCTTTACTCAGGCGGCAAACAAATGGAATGATACTATAATACATCCGGTTAAGATTTTTCAGAATAAGACGTCATTTCGTAGCAATAATATTTTTGGACTATTAAGGATCTGACAAAATAGTTACAAGGACACAAACTATATGAAGATTAACAGAACAATTCTGCTGTATTACTGGCAGTGACCAGTTAATTTTTCTCCCTTTAAATTGCATTGCCTCATATTTGAAAAACACAAGAAAACACTTTTTAAAAACTGTCTTTTCCTTGATTTGATTGATTGTTCTGTGTGCTATATGGTCTGTATGTAAATATGAACTATGGTTCTAAGTATTTTTAATAACATGCTATGCATTTGTTTTGATTAATTGTTTTTCTTATTTTATGTAACACACGTTTTAATTCGTATTTAACAGGTACTGAAGTTTTAATTACTTATGTACTGCTTACACATCTATTGTTATAAAAACTAAAACATGATACTTTTTCTTCTGTGTATTTTTAAGTTGAATTGGTAGCAATATTGTTCAGGACATTAAAATGTTTGTAAGTTGTCAAATTCACCAAATATAAAATAATGTCAACATTGCTAGCATTCACAAACAAAGTTGATTTATTGCAGAATTAACCTACAGTTCTATTTGGAAGGGTTTTCGGAAATGCAGATGTGCTCACATCTGCATGGTACCAAAATATATGAGTTCAGCTTTAAAGATGCACACTATACTCCAACATTATATTTCAGCATTAAAAAAGAGCAATAAAAGAAACTTCCTTAGGACAAAGGACCTACAATGGGAGCTGAGAACCACAGGATTGCGTTTGAGCTCTTACTTTGAAAATGATTACAATATATTCCGGTTTGCTACTGGCTGTCTGCTAGCTTTATGCACGTGTAGGTGGACCGACATTCCTATTGGTCAAACACGAACGTGATCAGCTTCTGGTCGTGCGTATGAGGCCTTCAAGTGCTCGAGGGTAAAATTTGCTGCCTTCATAGACTGTTGTGAAAAGCATGACTAAACATTTACCAAAAACAGACAACGTGTTAATTGTGACCTGAAATTAATTTGGCCAACGCATGATAGTCTTTTTTTGTTGCTGCTTTAACAGCCACAATAAGAATTAAACAAATTGTTGGCCTTCTTTGTAACATGGGTTTACTATAAATAAATTAGTGGCGCTTTTAGGATAATTGGCTCAGAGGAGATATTTTCATGATGTACAGCAATGTATTTATCACACATAATAATGTCAAAAAATGATTTTTGTCTTCGCAGAGGCTTGGATGTGACAGATCGTCAACTGGCGCACTCTAGCAGCAAATAAAGCAACTGCTGCAGATGTTAGGTAAATTTTCAAAGTGCTGTTGGAATTATATATTTTTTCATATTTTGGAAGACATTTTTATCAAATATTTACAGAGCTGAACTAGTCCATGCGGTGCTGACCAGTGCACAGTATCACATTCATGAGCAGATCCAACGGCGGGGCCAGAGATCTAAAATCTGAATTGATAAAATCTGAATTGTTTAGGGAATACAGGGTATTTCAAATGTCCCTGTTGAATGGGACATTTGAAATACCCTGCTTAATCTGCTGCCACGACGACCCAACCCCGCATAAGTGGAAGTAAATGGATGGATGGATGAATGGACATTACTGTGCCGTGACAGTGAAGGCATTTTAATTGTTTTAAAGAGTGCCTCAAAGTTCCCTTGAGATTTTAAAATCTAAATGTATCCAGTATCCCTTATAGACCACCTCTAACAAACTCTGACTCCATGAAGCACTCTTATCCTTGCATTTTTATAGTGAGGCTATTTTTAAGTCAAACTGTATGAGGATCTGCTTATAGACATGATAATTAACTTATACTTTTTTCTTTCAGGAGTGATCTCACCTGGCAGAAGTGAAGAAAGCAGCATGAGACAATTTTGATTAGAATGATATGGATATTTTAGAGGGAAATATGTATGGTGGTGTTGAATATAATCTCAGCCAGATAGGCACAGTTACCGTAAATCTCTTAGCACCTTAAAAAAGTTAAGGCTTTAGCCTAGAGCATAGATAATGAAAATAATGCTCCATAATTGATCATTCTATATGGACCCCCTCTTGTGCATATAACCTGACACAGATGCTCTGGTTTTAGCCCAGTGACAGGGCAAACTATTTATTTCTCTCCATGCCTATAAATAAGTGATAAAAATATGCAGCCAGTAGAGTCGCTGGAAGCTGTTACCCTTGAAGAGGTTCCATTTTCTGAGTTTCATATGTTTGCCTGTTCACAACTGAAGACAATGCAACTAATCCTAAACAGTATCAAATGTGTTTTTTTTATTTAGCCTTTATTTAATCAGTTATGTCCCACTGAGATCAAAGATCTCTTTTACAGGGAAGACCTGGCCAAGAACAGCAGCAACACAAAGTTTCCACATAAAATCACATAAATGAAAAATAATGACAAACTCAGAGAAAGCATGTGTACATTGACATCCTGGATTCAATGGATTTCACCGTATAGTTTTTAACGCATTCAGGGTCACTACACTGTGAAGTTTAAGATCAGTCTGCAAAGTGTTCCATGTAGTCAGTGAAAAAAACAACCTAAAACCAGTCTTAACCTGTTCCCTTTGGGCTCTGAGAACATTGAAATGCAAAAAGTCCTGAGAACAGAGATTGTCATTCCCGTATTTCAGGCTTAAAAGAGAAGATAAATACTGTGTTGTAAGAACAGGTTTTACCGGTAATGGACATGTTAATAAAAACACACCAGTAACTAAGGTAGATTTAAAGTAACAATGTGGTCATGCACCTAAGTCAAATAATGATTGTCCAGTTTCCATCGTGAATCTTTATCTCATGTTACATACTTTAAATTGCATTACATCATTGCATGGCACTAAGTTATCATAATATCATGTATGCAGCTATTAGCAAGTCAAGTGAAGGGTAAAACAGCATTTCCACATACTTCTAAACAACTGAGGAAGAAGGAGACTTAAAACTTATGGAAACAACTGTAAACACACATGAAATGATTACATACAGTTGGTGCATCATAATCCAAGTATGTCATCTTTTCAGCATTTATGGTTATGTCCAATGAAATATTAAGAGGTGAATTAAATAAATATACTGTATGTGAAAACTAGACCCCTGATAAAAAGATGGAGAACCACACAGCCAAATGTTGACATAATGTCTTGCTTTAATTTTAAATAATCAAATCAGTAACAATAGCATACAGAAATAAATATTTTTTTGGTCAATTTTGTTGTACAAGTAAGTGAATAGAAAAATAACTTCATCACTTTGTATCAAAACAAGACAAAGAGTTCACAGTGGGTCATTGTAGAAATAGTGAGGTAACCCTTAGCTTACTCTACTGATGACATGAAGTGGGGCTGAGAGGCATTGTTGTTTTACAGTGTATGTAGTCTCTGTAAGCCAATTCAAATTAACATGCAGCAGTAATTCACAGGGCTGATGGTCATACTTTGAGTGTTGTATGAAACAAAAATGGACTTACTATGTTTCATATGCCACAATAAAAGTTTTAAAATCAGGAATGTATAAACGTAAAAAGAAACAATTGTGTAAATATCAATATTACAGGAATGGCAACTCTAAACTATGACAGCCATACATCTTAACTTAAGTATAGCAGAAAAATCATTTAGATGTTATATATGAAATGTGCCACAAAACAATATCTCATACATATTTTGCATATAGACAGACAGAAAGCTGACGTTTAGTTTAGGATTACCCTCCTATGGACATTTACGGTGGTAACATATTTGTAGTCAAAGCTTCTTTAAATGTTTGAAAAGTTGCAGCATCACGACACATCATGGCCACATTTTGTTTGTTGAAGGCTTTGACTGTCTATATGTCATTGCCACGGTTACAGGTTGGACATCTCTCCTAGGACAGATTTGGCGTCCAGGTAGCTGATGAGGTCCTTCACCCAGACGGCTGAAGGTCTCGCACACAGTGAACGACCTGCCACTGTCTTCAGCCTGAACACACACACACAAACAAGACAGTCAGGTTCAGCGCATCCACCTGTAGACACCGTGATGATGGTGACATATGTCTCAGCTTGTGTACTTACAAGATGGCGGGTTTAGAGCACCGCTGGCTGGTCCTGATGTAGCTCACCACCCTGTTTCTATCCACCGGCCTCTCATTGAATCTTGAGCAGCATTGCTTTGGTCCAGCACCACGCAAACCTGCAAACACACACAATGAACAATAAACACAGACTCAGACACTTCACCTGCCTGTTCCTTTTTTTTTTGTTCCATTTTTAATTTCCTGTTGGCCTGCATGAGACAAAGTCTGATGCTGTTTTCCGTTTAGTTGAAGAGATTGTGCTATTGCTCAGATGTTCCACTGTGATGGAAACAAAAGTCTTGATGTGTTACTTTGCTGTTCAGATGAAAGGACGTCTGGTTTTATTCCCGAGTTGTTACATTTAGTGCACACAGTGCTGGATCTATCAAATCGGGGTTTCTCAATCTGTACCTCCAGCAATGTGAGTTGAAGGAGGTCATGTGATCATTGCCGTTTGTTTGTCTCTGTGTGTTTGTAAGCAGTACAACTCGAAGTATGGGCCCTGTCAGATTACACACAGCCATTTGATCAATCAGAGAGTTAGAGAGGTTGTCAGGTTGTATGGCATAGCATAAAATGATTATATAGAGATGGTGAGCCTCAAACGTCATTACAGAATCTTTTCTTAAAATAAGTGTGTGTGATTTCTAAATCCTTCTAAATCCACGTGGGAACAATGTTTCCTATTTCAATCTCTTGAAAGACAGAACTTTTACCTCTAGGTTGACTTCCTACACATTCTACCAATGTAACATTACAGGTCTTCACCTCTGTCATACGCTGGTTGAATGTATTACTGTCAAGCTCTTACCTTCAGTCAGAGCGATGACAGTCAGCATCAGGACAAACACAGCAAGAGTCAGACGAGGAGCAGCCATCCTGAAGAGAGTGTTGCAGTATGTTGAAGGTCTCAGTTGAGTATTAATCCTCTGCTTTGTGATCTCCATCCTGCTGCCATTTTTATATGGCTCAGGGGCAGCTGGGAAAGACCCAGAGCGCCGTCTTGGGACTCTGATGTGTCAGTATCTGCCACCTTTAACTGACTGTGGGAGTTTCACCGAGTGGGAGTTGTGTTGGCCATACGTGTGTTTGTAAGTCAATTTCAGTTCCCTAAACAAGTAAACATTCACTGATGAACGCTGTATTCAGCTCAAGAAATGAGGAAGTTTAAAAAAAAAGTGGTTTCCCTGTAAATTACATCCAGCTGTCAGGACTTTCAGTTTGTGTCATTCTCTACATGTCACTACTGTGTCATGGGATACCAGTTTTTAAGTGCACACTTGTACTATGCAGATGCATATTGGAGTAGCTCAGTAGGTCTGGATTTTGATTTGGATCTACACCAATGCCCTAAAAATGCCAGATTTACTTTTCATCAAGATCGATGCATTATCTCCTGACAAATTAAATAAAACGTTGAAAAACGCAAATCTCGCAATGTTAAAAAATATCCTGGCTGGCGCCACTTTGGGCGCCCCTTCTGGACACGTCCCTGTTTTACAAGTATCTTTAAAGCCTTGCTAAAATCAGATTTGATTCTTTAGGCGGGCCTCACTTGAAAACTCACCTTTGAAAAGACGTCACCATATATGAGGAAGCTATCCTACCATGTTGTTTGGGAACAAAGACTCTTCATCATGTGATTTAGTCATACTTCATTTTATCACAATGCTGATGCATAAGGAGAATAAACCAAAACATTTAACAAAAAGAAATGCAATTCTCTGTAGAGCTGAATTATAGCATGGAATTAGAATTTTCTCCTAGTCCATCACTATGAGTGACACTTAGTCTTTTGACTCATTGGCCATGTAAAATGTATTGATTAGTGCAGAATTTAAGCTCTTCAGACCGATGTCTGACTTTTTTCCTGCTAAATGATCGACAATATTCACCAGCTGGAGAATGAACACTCTGTAAATGCAAGTGTAAAAATGTGTATAGTGTTGCTTTAAAAAAGCTTTGTTGGGATGTTTCACTGTATATATTATTTTGGAGAATCAAAGAATATCACACAACTATTGCAATGGGAATTATTTGAAATACAGACTTTTGATCCTCATGATTTTGTGTTTGTCATATACGACTGCTCTGACTTTGGTTTCTGTGTAATGGGAGTTTTTTTTACACTTGTGCTCTGTGTAACTTTTTAGCACTAGATTTCTCCCTCTGTTCATTAAAAGCAGAAGGAATCCTCATAAGCTGCTTTCATTTCTCCATGCTTTTTTTGGGGGGGGGGCAGTCCTTAGTGTTGCATTTAAATACCAGTTTCACTTGAGAGCCATAGACTCTTGAAATTAAATAATTTCTTTAAAAAAAAGAGGAAATAAACTTGAACAGAACCCACAATATGGCGTATTTTCACTTGAGTGAAACTAGTGCCAATCAGTGCTTCAGCTGACCCCACATTAGTTGTACATAAATATTTTTTTTTTAGATTTAATAGCTATTTCCATGCATACATCAACTCAACATCCAGAGCTGAAATAACGACACAAAGACACAGAAAATGAAGGAAAACTCCATGTTTTTTAAAAAGGCAGAAGAAAATAAGCAGTTTGTTGAAGAAGCATAGAAAGAGAAAAGCTATTAATCCCGTGGTCACATGACAGAGACCAAGCAAGATGACTGACCCCATCAAGAAACACCCCCCACAAAGACAAAAAAAATCAATTAGATAACATGAAAATCTGAGACAAATGATTGAAAATCAAACCAGAGAAGGACAGCAAAGTGAGGCATCACTTCTACCAAGGACTACAAGCCTGAAGCATTATTACAGTACATGCAGCTAGCTGCTAAAACTAAGAGTTCATCCCTGACTTCCTGCTTCCAACTGAGAAATACTTCTGTTCTGAATGTGATGAGGGCACGAGGGGGACAGTGATTGGTTTAAAAGATATTGAAAAATACTAGAAACTATTTCCGGATTCCTCAAAACAGTTATTTTCAGCAATGAACCCATTGGTTGGCTTACTTTAGAATATAGACACAAAAATAATAATAATAATAATAATACTAATTATCCTGCTGATTATTAGTTGAAAACCACTGTGAATTATCCAGTGAAAGAGAGAGTGACCTGTTAGTGTTAATAGACGTGAAAATGAATGTTTAATAGAAATTTCTCCTTATAATCTGTAATTGTTGTTTTCAATTTGAGTAATATGTGTTTAGATTCAGCACAAGGTGTCCATGATTATTTTGATGTCCATATTCTCATCACATAAGCAGATAGATGACATCAGGGCAATAGTTTCCTGGTGCATTACATTTATGACACTGTTTGTTTTGACAGTGAGAAGAATATAAATGAGCTCCGGTTGGAGTTTGTGGTCAGCTGATCTTCCCTACAGGTCAACATAGTTACTACTCATGGTGTTGGCAGTGTAGGGGTCTGTGTGGGGAGTGTGAAGCTCCACAGAGGACATGTAAAGGCTAAAGATCAGAGGCTTATGACTGATTCATTCTGGTTGCTTAGATCTCTCAGGGGAGGTATTGGACACACCTGGCCCTGATCCAGGACCATCATACTTAATTAGTCCTAAATACAGCTGTAGCTGTAAATGTAAATGTAAATGCAGATACATGATAGAACAAAGACCGTTCAGTCACTCACGCATTGATAGAATTTATTACAGACCTTTATTCTAAGAAGCTACTGAGGCTGAAGAAACAACATAAGGCGAATATGAAATGGAATAATTTCCCTCAGCTCTTAGGAGCAACTTAGCATTTGGTGTTTTGTTTTGCCTGCAAACGTAACAATTTTGTATCAGTCTCATTGCTCTCATCAACTCAGTTCCATACTGTATCCTGTAGCTGTTTTAGCAAAAGCCACCGCAATTGCCCTAGCATCAACAAACTGATAAAGTCAGAGACTAGCTAACATACTGGAGCATCTAGAGACTGATATTTCTCTTTGACACTGGTGAGAAAAAAGTGATAAATGCAACTTCTAGTTGTGTCTTGATTCCTACCAACATCTTTTTTCCCCCCTCAATAAGGATATTGTCGACCATCTAGTGAGTTTGTGTTTCCTCCTAGAATGTATTTATTGATTGCCTAAGTGACTGAAATGTCAGCGTCCCACCACACAATTTACTCCATCACCTTTAAATAATCAATCACCATACGTGGCAACCTTTACGGATTTTCTGCACCTCAAAGTCCCTATGGGAATTTAATAGATTTCTCACAGGTAAATACAGTAGCCGCCCACGATGCTAAAAGAGTAAAAAGGCCCGTTTGGTTATGACAGTTGAGTTCCATACAGGTGACCTGGGTTCAAGTCATATGTTTGTGTTTTACTATTTCATTAATTTTTGCTAACTTACTGACATTTTAACTAAACTTTTGCTGCATGTGCTATTTTTTCTTACGGATTTTGGGAAAATCTAAAAGATTTTGAGCAAAAGTCTTACAGGTGAGCATCCGATAAGGTTGACACGTATGAATCCACCACTTTTATCAGAGTCTTTGTGACTCCAAATATGCAGACATACAAACACAGGACAATTAGCAAAACAAAGAAAAATTAAAAATTAAAACGATGTGATGTGTCTCTATGCCTACTGATGAATTGTTTGGCAGTATTCAGGTTTCGTGTAATAGAACAGGACGATTGAAAAGCGTCATGAAACAAAAACTTTACATCAGTGTTTCCCCCCTGCAGACGGGACTTTTTTACCCTAAGGGGAGATTCTCAGGGAAACTGTGACACACTCCTGTAACCCACTAGGGTATTTACATGACTACCAACGAAGTAAATGACATATTCTAACATTTGATCTCATGTAAAGTTCACCTTAACCAGAGGAGTGGTGATTAGCAGAAGACACATACTCCATCTAAGAAAAAGAAAACTTGGTATAACTTGAATTGAAAAACAAAGTACAGATACAAACCTCATATGAAGATATATTAGTCATAATAATGTGAGTCACAGAGAGACAGAGCAGCCAGGTGACCCTCATACTGTATGTGGAAATGACAGCTGAACATGCACAACAAAATAACCAATATTCTTCCTGCATTCATTCACTCACACACACAGACACACACACACACACACACACACACACACACACACACACACACACACACACACACACACACACACACACAGACACACACAGACACACACAGACAGTAGGATGAGTGCTCCTGAAACCAGATGTGTAAACTGTTATACTGTCCAGCCTGTGTCTCTCAGCACGGTGTGTTCAGAGAAACACAGTTTAAAGAAATAGAACACAATGAGCTGCCCTGACACACACACACACACACGCCTGTGTTGAAACTGACACATGAAAAGCTCCTCTCTACTGAGCAACAGGCAGGCAGGTCAAAAAACTGTTGTAAACATTATTCACCATGGAGCTTAAACAGTATCTGGAGTCCTAAACCGTTAGCAGAACACGTTTTATTCAGAGAAACGGGCTCCGACACATCTTTTTTTTTACACACACCTGTAAAATAAATACACAGCATGAGTTTGGTCCCATGCTGACTGACATGGACACCGGCATGGTTCCCGTGTTCCCAGTATGGTACAGTAGATTATTGATCTGGAGGGTCCTATAGGATTGAGTGATACAGAAGTCACCATCACTAACAAACCTTTGAAAGCAAAAATGTTTACAAAGTAGAAATCTTTCTCTTAACTCAGAGGTTTTCTTGCCTCACTTGGTCTGGTATGACCACTAGCGTCTGGTGGCTATTGTTAGCAAAAGTTTTGCTGCATATACATCAACAAATTGACAAACGACTGAGTCAGAACTGTTAGAAAGCAGAACTCTTAGACCTGGATGTATCTCACTTTTTTTTACCGCATTCACACTGAAGGATTTTCAGGTCAATTGAATCCAGAGTCGCCTCTCCAAAATGTCAGAGGAGAAATCTGGTCCGGGCCCTTTGGTCAGTACCAATGTTCAGCACAGATTATGGGTAGTCGACGGGATTACAGATCTAGATTAAACCTCCTGAACTGCAGACTCATCATGGCCGCCCTGGTTAATATCAAACATGTATATCTTAGGAGGTAACGTTTTGGATATGTCTGTTAGAAGGATTACACAAACACTACTGGACAGACTTTCATGAGACTTGCTGAGAGGGTTGGGCAGGCATTATATTGCAGCAGGTATGATGTAAGGTAAGGTGAGGTGAGCAGAATTCTGTTTTTAGATTGAATGTGTGGAACTTTTGCCTTCGACTGCTGGACTGTATGTGCATTTTGTTTGTATTTGCCTCAAACAGCCAATTAATGGACTATACAGACCTCATCTGTCGCTACCTACTGCAGCTCTTCTTATTTCATATTGATCCTTCTCATTTGATCAGTTTGTTAGACTGACAAAACCATGGGATAAATGCAAAGTGTTTCACTTCAGATGAGACGCTTCTCTGCAATTTTAAAGCTTCTTTTTAAAGTCTGAATGTCTGTGAATGGGCTGCCGTAAACTTTAGGACCGTTTAGAACTTTGTAAAATGTGTTTATGTGTACGTGGCATGTCGTACAGGTTGTGAGCATTCTGCAGGTCATCAGAATGTTTCTGCATTGTGAGGTTTTGCAGTTGCATCACAATATGGCTGTTATCATGGTGATCCATTGGACAACTAGCGGCGTTCAAACCCAAAACTGTAGTGTATGCAAGTGTGCAAATCAGACATGCTTACAAGATAGTGGTAGATGGTTAAGTAGATAGCTACAGTGGTTTGTTAGCTAACGAGCTAAAGATAGCCAGAAGACCTCCAATATGGCCACTAGGGGCTATGTTAGTCACCTGAAACCCATCTGTACATGTATGTATAGCTGTGTCTTCTCTGTGTTTCTTTGCATACCTTTATGTGTGTTACATATCATCAGCCGGGTGGAGTCTCACATGCACAAACGTCACACTGGCATACGTAAATGTGTGTTTTAAGTGCTTCCTGACTCATCAAGCAGCCAGACTCAAGCAAGCAAGTGTATCTATATTAATGTTGTAAACTGATTTCCCATCATGCATCAGCAAAACCTCAGTTCCCACTACACCAAAAAGTCCTATCTAACTTTTCACCAGTCATGGCTGAAAAACATGCTATAAGATTTGCAGCTTTTTCACACCCCTTTATACAATGAGTCTGATTAGAAACATACCATATAGTATTAAACAGGCATTTAAACTCCCTATCAAAAGTGGTGTGGTGACAATAGAAATTGTATTACGTTATTTTTCTCCTTTTAGAAACACTTGTTTAGTTGGTTTTTTTTTAGAAAAAAAAAGACACTTGTTGAGGTTCCTGGGGCTGATGTGGGAGTAGTATGACGGAACCGACCAATAGCCTTTCAGGAAGGAGCACAACACAAGGACACAGACGGTCAGTGTAAAGGCCATTCAGTAGCTGTTCGCTTCTCTCTCATCACTTAAATAATGTTTTCCTTTAATACACAGTCAGTAAAGACTGAGGATCCAACTGTCCCCCGAAGGTAGAATCATAAAAAACAAAAATCATACTTACACTACAGCTAAAACAGACCCATTAAAAGGAGTGTGTGTAAATTGGCTACATGAACAATCTACTGTAAATAAGACCGTCTGGATCAGTTCAGCAGGGAGTGTTGGAGGAGAACAGAGGAGAGGCCGGCGATATAGTCAAAATGTCAATTGTATGTGTGTATATAAAGGAATTGTGTTTAGTGTGTGTTTGGATGTGTGGGGCGTGGTTTACTCAGGAAGATGAATACCCTTCCGGCTGTCTAAACTGAATTCCCCTGCTTATCTCCCCCCTGCAGATTCTTTGTGTTTCATATCACTCCTCTGCTGTCGCTCCTCTCCACCTTCTTTATATCCCTTCATCCCGTGAGCAATCCTCTGGTGATTGATCTGTCCATTACGCCGTCCCTTCAGTCGTCCTGTAGAACAGCTCCGTATCTGTAAACTTTTAATTTCTTCCTCTCTTCCTGGTCGTCTGTCATTCCTCCATGGCAGTATTTTAAAACAAGAAAGCTCAGGTGGTTGATCTAGGGCTCCTCTTCACCCGTGGAAACAGCCAATCGCATGGCCACAGACAGGTGGTCGGTGACGGCAGCCAACTGGGTGATGAAGCTGTACTCCTCGATTTCCTGCAGGAGATGGAGTGGACAGCTGCCATTAAATCATCCTGATTTAACTTTTATTCTATGGAACTCTTAAATTGTTTTGATTATTTTTTTTGGCCACTAGAGGGCGACGTAACCAGCTGAAAACATCTCTCTGAAAACATCTCTGGTCACTTCAATCCAATAATTGCTCTCCAAAGTAACATTGCTCTCAGGTTTTATAAAACACTGCTGTGTTGGGTGATTCTCTGCAACTAACATACATCACAGTACACATAATATACCTGATTCAAAATATGGCAATACTTTATTCTAAGTCCTCGTACTTAGCAGTCACACATTGATAAATGTCTTTATAGGAGACTTAATAATTAATGACAAATAAGTAACAACTAATGCCCAACAAAGACAACCATGATCAGGAATTTACTGAATCCATGGAGGCAACCGTCTGACGTGCAGTGGCCACCTCCAAGGGCATCTTCCTGTTTATACTATGGTCACTTACCAAGATATTAAAATTAGTACCATTAATTTATATTTTCATGTGTCTGGCAATCAATATTTTTTCTCAAGTTTGTTCCCCTGGTAACACCTGAAGGTTTGACTAATAACTAAAACAAACTAGCATCCCATAATATTCCTGTTCACCTCTCCATTAAGGCTGCAGTATGTAAGACTGTCAGAGACAATTCTCCCTCTCCCTCCACACTGAGCTCCAGCACTCTGAGATGGGGGACTGAACACGGGAGTGACTGACACTACATCAGACACTCCTCCTGGCTCTGATTGGTGGTTTAGATTCAGGCACGGTGGATTCTGGCAAATGGCATTAGGTGCACTAAACGGGGCTATAGGAGTCAGCTTTTTTTTTTACTATCTGTCTCATGTACTATTGTGAGGACATGGTGACAGTTGTAGAAAATATGACAAAAACTTATTTCTATACAGGTTATGTACTGCAGGAATAGGACGAAACTCACATACGACTGGTGTGGTCAGTCGTAGTCACTATTGATCCCGAAATAAAATTACTACCAGGGCTTTTATCATCACTACGACTGCAACTATTGCGAGACAAATAAATTGTGAAATATTCTAAATTTATCACATAATACTAAATCTTTTAATACCTTAAATATAAAAACTACATTTAGGTTACTGAGAACTCTCACATGATCTCTAAAATGAAATATTCGATAACTGAATAAACAGGAACAATGATGGTGAAATGGCGTAAATGGTGTAAAGTAAATGACACAATGGTTTTTAAAGGTGTGAGGTGACACATTACAGTAACTACATTCTGGCACAAGGTGGCATCATATGGATGCAGTTTGAGAAACAAAGAGTGGGTTGGACAGAGTGTGACAAAGAGAGAGATGTTCTTAGTAAATGATGCGCTTTGCTTGTCCAATCCTCTCCAATTCCTCACACAGAGACAGGATTTCCTTTCCTTTCCTTTCCTTTCCTTTCCTTCCCTGTGTGCGTGTGTGATTCATTGTTCACCTCTCTAGCTTTTTATGTCTTTGAATCTTTTTATCCTTTTAACAAGATGACTATTCTCCTGTGGTATGTCATCTGGCTTCCAGTAATGTTTCACATGGCTCAGAAAAACAAACACTGACAAGTCGTGTTGCTGGGAAATGAATGGGAGCAGAATAAAAGAGATCACTTCCCTGATGAAAAGAAAATGGTGCACAGATCCACACAGTTCTTGACGTTTCTGTGACTGGAAACAATCGTTTCCCCCTATTAGCAGACTCACAGTATTGATGTTTATTACAGTGTAAGTCTGCCCCTGAGAGATAATTGGTGCAAGCTAGCTGAACTCTTTGTCATTCATCATCTTTGGAAACGTAGGTTTGTTTTTTTAAAATTCAAATTTCAAAATGGAAATAAAGCTCTTTATTGGTTTAGAATAGAATATTGGTTTAGGATAAATCTGAAGGGTTGATTTATTTTACTTTAATTAATTTAGACTTTCCAAAAATTCCACAGCTTTCCCCCCCCCCCCCCTAATTTAGTGAAATACAGGAATGTCAGATAATTGGTTGAGCTGGGCACAACTGGTAGACATATACAGTCTGTGACTACAGTTCACAGTTTGCTCCATTTTAAGGGATCACAAGCAAAACAATTCATCATTCGCAACTCATTAAGAATACACACGTTAATGGACGAAATGCTATAAACTCTTGGTTCACATTTAATTTTCCTTTGTGATTTTCTATTTGTGGGTCAAAGAATGTCATCAAATTTACATTTAGACTTACATTTAGATTAAGTGGATTAAAAAAATAAACTTTTAAAGGTACTTAATCCCTTAGCAGACAATCATCACTAATGCTTTTAGTCTGACATTTATTTACATGTCCAGAATAAAATAGCCAAGAGAGGGAATAAGCATGTTCCCAAATGTGGATGTTCTTCAAAACTAAAAGAAAAGGGGAAGCTGGATGGTAAGGGGTTCAGATATCTACATTTTACACTGGTCCAACCCCTGTAATCCAAACCATACCAGTTTCCAGTCCTGCTGCAGGCTCTCGTCGCTGTAGAGGATGTAGTCGATCCGGCGTCCGTTGCCTTTCAGTGGGATCTTCCTCCCCTTCTGACTGCTGGCGGGACACTGGCTCTTACTGGGAGGGAACACCAGGTACTCCTTCCTCCCTTCTTCGTTCTCCATCACTCTGATAGAGACACGCAGAGGCGGGGAAGGATCAGACGGAATTTTAGACAGAGAGACAAGACATTCGAATAGTAGAAGAGATGTATTCCTGGAGCTGCGTGGTCCAAACACTGGTCAATAAAGGTCATAAAACAACAAGAAATTAAAGGGAGTTACAGAATGAATGTGATCATTTCCAGTGAAATGAAGACAAAGTGCATAAGAACACAAGTTATGGAGCTTAGTGCTCCGACTAAAGATCAGCTTTTGACTAAGACTGAGATGAGACTGGTATAAATCAATGTTTATTTTGGTGCAGCTAGTACCTATGAATACTAAATGTGCTACTCCAGTCAGAAAGCCAAGGTATGAATATAATACACAAAACAAGTGTATCTTTAAGACTAATGTTGGTTTCACACCGTAGTTATCAAAAAGCTCTTTGTTTACTTTAAGTCAAAGGACGGGTTAAAACTGGACTAGACCTGCTGGGTAGGGAGGCACAGAAGGACCCATGTGTGTGTTTGTGTGTGTGTTTGACTTACTTTTGTAAACTTTCAGGTGAACTGACCTCGTCATCATAAAGGCCACTGGGATCCAGTAGAGTGCCTGTTGAATAAAACATTAAGATGCATTAAACCCCTCGCTGACAGTAACAATGCACAGTGAAGAGGAGAAGAGTCATCTTTATGCTGCCTCTCATTATTCTAAAACCCTGTGGATGCAGTTATATCCCACTAGTCTCTAGTGAGAGGCTTCTTGGGTGCAGTGAAGGACTTGCAAAGATAGATGTACTGTTGTGACAGCAGTCGCTTTTACACAACCTGTTCAGAGTGCGACTGTCACACTTTTACTGCACGCTGTTTAAAAGCTACAAAGGTACAATGGGGGGGGGGGCGTCACTGCCATTCCACCTCTGAGGCGGATGAATCAAAATCTGTATGAAAGGAGGGAGCAGGACAGGACAGTGTACTGCACTTTGACAGTGTGTTATTTGTGTAGCCCACAGCCCGGAGATTTAAAAAACAGCTAGTAGCAGTTAGCAGCTAACTTAAAGAAGAAGTACAGAAGCTGAAAATGGTGCTTGATTGCGGAATGAAGCTCAGCAAAAATGCAGTCAGGAAGAATATCTCTTTGCACATGGCCTTGGCTTCTTGCAGTGTGGTGCAAGGAGGCGTCAGTATATGCCTCGTTTTTAGAGCATTGCATCGTGCATGCATCCCCGCTTTCACGATCCTCCGCCACGATTTGCCATCATCAACCGGTGAAATACAACAGCCAGAGACGGGCACTCAGAGATCGTTTTGACAATGAGGCTGCGAGGCTGCGGGCTGGATAATGTGTTTAAAATGGCCCAAGAGAGAAGCACTCTCCAGTCTATTCACAAGTGTTGGGAGCTCTTATGAAAATAGGCGCCTGATGCTCAGCTTAGCACTTTTCACAACTCTAAGAGCAGATTTGATGACTGAAACAAAGACGGTGAGGTGCAGGCGTGCTCTGCTACACAGACTGACTGCTGTGTTACTTTTTCATCAGTTTGGATAAGGATGGATGCATGAAATGACCTCTTTCAGGTGGTTAACATGACCTCAATTTGTCCTCATAAATGACAGCGTCATCAACAAGCTGCAGTATTTATGTGGTGAAGAAAATAAATGTTTTTTTTACACCACAACTCCTAAAATACAAGGGACGCCACAGGCACTGCTTGTTGGGGTTTGTGGTTTTTGGTTTAATGGGATAACTTTGCTCCCATTCTTTCATTGATTCATTGATCTGTTCTTCTTGCCTCTCTCTTCCCCTCTTGTCTTAACAGGAGGTGCAGATCTTTCCCCCATGCTTCACTGCACAAAATGTTCCTGTCTACATAAATAAGCCTTCTCTAAACGAGCCCTTTCACTCTGCCCTGCCCACACTGTCCCCAAAATACAGCTGGCCTAAATAACGCTTCACATCCAGACCAAAACACTCCAGTCTTTACGTCACTAATGCCCATGTATCTGCATGCTGTACTGGGTGTATTTTAATTCGCCCTGTGGTTGCATCCATCTTTGGTCCATCAGAGCCAGATTATAGTCTGCACCACTCTGCATGCATCACCACATATCCTGAGCCATGAGTTTATGAGTGTATATCAACATCTGTTACATCGCTGTCTGAGGATTTGCTTGTGGTTCTTCTGAATATCTTCTCAAAGCAATGCATGGGTGTATTGGATGTTTAAGTACATGAAGAAATACAATATATCTGATATGTGACTGTGTCCCTAAGAGGAACATGTGACTCTGCTCGTGTGCGTTTGTGTGCATGTTGTTACCCAGAGCCCATGGTTTGTCCTCCCCTGGCCCCTGGCGACATGGGTCCTTGTATTGAGTAAAAAGTGCATGCTGCTGCTCCAGCTTGTCCTCTGGAAAATTACAAGAGTACACGTTTTAGTCTCCACATTTCAGAACAGTAACACATTCCTGACTCCTCTTTTGAAGATGCTTCAGGAGTTAGAGTCTGGGAACGGTTAGGAAGAAGTAAGTTATGACCAGAAAACCAACAAATGTGGAACAGCTTTATTTGAAAATGGGATTTTAATCTTATGCAAATCCAACAAACAAAGTAAGTAAGTGAACAAAACAAATGTTTTTTATATTCATTTTAGTTTGTATTATTTCATTATTTTTTTATACACCTCCTTTCATGCTTTTCTACATTTTACAAATAATGGGGTCAGTTTTTGATTGTGATTAATTTTTAATAATAGTAATTTTTATACGTCAACAGGACTGATGCGTACGTTTAGACCAGGGGTTCCCAAGATTTTCACCCCCCCAACCCCCAAAATAACAGAGACTCACGACCCCCATTATCCCCGGAGGTGGTTGAAGCACACAAACATTAAGTGCACACACACTAATAGGCTTATCCAAACACACAACACATATTTTTATTTGTACGGTTTTATATTAAATTTAACTACCATTTATTTTTGCAGCAGTTATGCCAAAAATAGATGATTTTTAATCATTTAAGAATTTAATTTTAAAATAAAGTTAATTTATTTTTATTTTATGATTCACTGGAGGGGGCGCAACCCCCACTTTGGGAACTTTATGATGAACAGTGACAATGTGAAATAACAAGGTCTCTTGGATTAAAACAGAATAGAGTTAAACAAGATTAAAACAGGGTTTTATTTCACAGTAAAACTTTTTTAACACTGAAAACTGAGGTTGATTTAAGAACAGGCCCGTTTTTGCAATGTTACTATTAATACATTTGTGATAAAATGCCACAGAAATAATCTGATCTATAATTTTAATATTATAAAATTAATCGTGAGTTTTGAGCTGTACCTCTCGGTTTTACCAGGCAGTGGTTATTGTTCTTTCTAAATGCATTTCATTTATCAAACTAGTCATATAAATGTAATTTCTAGGAGAACAGTGTTGTTATAGGATACTGCTATTTATTGTTTCATATAGAGAGTCTTCTTTATGATCTTAACATTTGGATTATATTTCATTTTCTTGTCTTATTGATAATGTGTGATTTTAAATTGCTCTCTTTTTATTATTGATGTTTTTGCTTGGACCCTTTGTAATAAAGTTTATATATGTTGAATAAAGCCTTCTGAGCAGGAGAAGAGTGGTGGACTGTAACGTGCTTTCATTTTGATGGACTCAATGGTAAATTAACATCTGTCATGTTTAGTGGAGGAAGAAAGAAACTATTATTATTATTATTATTTAGTTACTGTGATGCTAATGTTGTAACAATAACAGAAATTAATATAGTTTATTTGTGAGGAAGGCCTATTATGGGTTGCTGATGAGGCGTTCGCCATCAAGCTTTCACATTAAATATTACTCATTAATATTCTATTGTTTCCACTGACAGCAGAGGTTTTACATATACATCTATAAATGATACATTATAGACAAGTATCCAGTGCTTCCTGGGTTGCATATGTTTTCAGGGTGGAGGAGTTAATATGAAATGAAACCTTTGATTTGTTGGCATAGATCAGAATATATTAATTTATCACTGACAGCTGCTTACCTGAAGAACAGTTATCAAAGTTGAGGTCTCCCAGGATGACGTCAAAGGCCACCAGGTCTTCCAGCGCCTTCTCTCCTGCAGGCGGCTGGGATGAGGATTGGCGAAACTCAGCGCCCCACTGGAGCAGTAGGTCCAGCTGCTCGCAGCGGACAGTCGCATCACCTGAGAGACAGTGAATGGTTCGTGTGGAGAAGAGAGAGAGAGGAAAAAGGAAAGAAAGAATAAATGCCTGCCATACAGTCACCAAGCACACCTCCTGACAGGCAAAAACATAATTATATGATAATGATACATTAATAATGATACTGCATGTCACTGTCATAACAACCTATAATTAGCTTAACTGCTTTATATGTTTTCACTCCTACTACATTACTGATATCTAAAGCCCTGCTAATCAATATTTTAACAATGACATCGGCTCAAATGACTATATGTAATCTGACCTGTCCGTAGTAACAAACCCACAGAGAGTCGTCACCCAACTCTGCAGCGTTAAAGCATCTTTCAGCTCTGTGTTTTTGCTTCATGGCTTTATTGGTTTGGATCAATGGTGTCGGTCTTGTTTCCAGCAGTAGCATGGAGATGTTTTCAGTGAAAAGGTTTTGACCAACATACTGTACGCCTAAATGGACTGTAAATGGACTGTTCTTTTTAGCCCCTCTCTAGTCTGACTGACCACTCAAAGTGCTTTACAACACAAGCCAGCATTCACACCAACATTCATACAGTGGTGGTGTTGCAGGCATTAGGAGCAGTAACCATTCACACAATCACTCACACACCAATGGAACAGCCATTGAGAGCAATTTGGTGTTCAGTATCTTGCCCAAGGACACTTCGACATGTAGACATGTAGACTGCAGGGGCTGGGGATCGAACCACCGCCCTTCTGATAAGTGGACTACCGCTCTACCACTGAGCCACAGCCGCCCCTCAACTTACAGTTAAGTTCACAGTACGTCCACGTAAATAATGACATTATTATAATGACATATTGTTTCTCCCAGGTTGCATTGCAGTTTGCAGCATGACACTTATTAATGCAGCAGAATAATGTTGAGATTTCACAAATGTTACAATGTGGACTGACATTTGTCGGGTGGCCAAAAAACACACCTCGCCAATATATTAGCCATAGCAACTATATAAGGTGATGGAGGATTTCTATGGTATAGGAACCAGTCAGCATCAATTTTCTACTAACTAAATAAAAAATCAGATGCATTTCATATGAAGTCGTATGTATTTTATTTATTATGTTACTAATATTAGTGACTTTTGTAACTTTTTGGTGCTATCTCAATCTGGCAGTGTTTTCCTCTCCCCACTCCTGCCAGTAAATCTGATAAATTAGAGCTGGAAGAGAAGGCAGGAGGTGAGCAGAGGGAGGCGGTAGGTGAGAGCATGTGAGAGAGAAAATAACAGCAGAATAGAAGAGAGTGTGAGAAATAAAGAGGTGTCAAGATATTGGTGTGTGAGTAGGTGGCTTAGGCTTTGATTACTCTCAGCTGCAGCTCAAGTACATGTGAAATGTAATGTTCTTTTGTGTTACTGGATCACTTAGAGATACATGAGACCGGGGGTTGTGGGGGTGTGTTTGCTGTCCATTTGCCTGTGCGTGTGTTTGTTTGTTTGTTTGTTTCATCCTGGCTTTTATGTATGAAAACTAAAAAAAAGGATGATGTTAATTTAGAACTGAATAAGATGATTTGGTTTTCTAATAGAATGTCAAAGAAGTGATTCTGTATGATTGTAAATGATCATCTTTTCAGTCCAAGCCCTCTACTTGTTCCATATTCAGATGAGCATTGCTGTATGCTTCTGTCAGATTTCAGAAGATGCTCCCTGTGCATCTGTTGCTGTCAACACTATCAAACTTGTTAAATGCTGCTTTGAGGCACTCACTGTCAATTCCTGCATTTGGGACTCTGAGTTTAAAAGCAGAGAGTCAAACTTGAAAAGCCAACAAAGTGGGAAATACTTTCTGAAAGACCAACGAATTGTGATGTTTCCCTTTAAAACATGACTGACAAATTACAAATGGAGTTTCATGGAAGCACAGAGAGGGATGGGAAAAGACTCAACAGGCTGGTCAGGAGGGCCGGCTCTGTCATGGACTGTCCCCGGGACTCTGTGGAGGAGGTGGGTGAGAGGAGGATGTTAACCAAGCTGACATCCATCCTGGACAGCACCTCTCACCCCCTACATGAGCCTGTGGGAGCATTGAGCAGCTCCTTCAGCAGCAGACTGTTACACCCACAGTGTGAGACAGAGAGCTACCGCAGGTCCTTTGTCCCGACTGCAGTCAGACTCCACAACAAATCAATCTGAACTGTGTTGTGTTTTAAAACTCATATCTGTTTCTGGAGATTGGACTCTTTGTTCATATTTATCTGTATTTCATACCAACATTTAAATGTCAATGTGTATCTTATTTTTCAATTCTGTTTTTTCGTTTTTCCTGTTGGAGCTGCTGTAACTGTATCTATCTATCTATCTATCTATCTATCTATCTATCTATCCATCCATCCATCCATCCATCCATCCATCCATCCATCCATCCATCCATCCATCTATCTATCTATCTATCTATCTATCTATCTATCTATCTGTCTGTCTGTCTGTCTGTCTATCTATCTATCTATCTATCTATCTATCTATCTATCTATCTATCTATCTATCATCAACCTCTTACTTTCAGTTCCTGTTACCAAAATGACAATTTAGCCTTAAATGCCATATATTATGCTATTACAAAATGATAAATTTAAATGATCTTTTTTCTGTAAAACTTTAGAGAAATACAAGTAAACGATATGTCTGTTCATTAAAAATGGTGTAATTGCTCCAAAAATATAAAAACCGTGACAAATAAGGGAGGAAGTCCTTTTGATGTTAATCGGTCTGCAGTGCCATTTTTTTCCCGTTCCACATGTTCTCTCCAGATTTCATAAAAACTTATATACAGCATCAGTTAACTAATAATGAGATTCTTGTGTTCTTGTGACCATTCATCTGTGGCACAGAGGAAAACAGCAGAAGGGATCCCAAACGTTAGGATGTACTGCCCTCATTGTTGCAACAATGTCGCTGAAAAGTTTAAAGTTTCATGATTAGTTTGAATAATTTAGGAAAACAGCTAAGGCGTATGACATATTTCCTTTCTGTTAAAAAGATGGCCAGTGCATCCGTCCAATCAGCGATGATCTTAGTCAGGAACAGCTTCCTTCTTTTCCCTGTGGAACCTAATGTCATTTTGTTTTTCCTATTTGTCATTGTTATTTGCACTTCAGGGCCACAGTAAATACCACCTATGAGTTTGTTAATCTATTCCTAGCACGTGGAAAGTTGTTGTTGTTGTTGTTGTTGTTGTTGTTGGCACTCACAGTGTTGAAAAAAGTGAAATAGACCTAAGACCCACCCCTACACAAAACTCCATCAAAATCTCTTGACAACATTTCAAGATGTCTTGCAGACAAACAAACAAACAAACAAACAAACAAACAAACAAAAAGACAAATATGAGTGATCACATAACATTCGCTCTTCGTTTCTCAGTTTCTCATTGGTCCACATCATGTCATGTATTTACCAGTGTTAACTGTTTTACTAATCTAACAAATGTTAACTATGAGCTCCCTGACGATGGAATAATGGCGTCAATGGGACGGACATACCTTTCTCTATGGATTGGTCAAGGCCAAACAAAATAGCCTTCCTGAATGACATAAATTGACTAACATGATTAGATGGCAGGCTGAATAATGAAGTGAAACGAAAGGGCAATGGAGTCTGATTATTATCGGGTCTCTGAAGAACACAGCCTGAATTATTCAAATGGACAGTCTGTT
This sequence comes from Chaunax sp. Z400, assembly GCA_037577475.1. Taxonomy (NCBI): domain Eukaryota; kingdom Metazoa; phylum Chordata; class Actinopteri; order Lophiiformes; family Chaunacidae; genus Chaunax; species Chaunax sp. Z400. The sequence continues at coordinate 23,030,199 of CM075186.1, forward strand.
ATCAAAATGAGATGAGGCGTGAACATCTTTTTTTTTTTTTTTTTAGGATAAAAAAACCTGGGAAGCACCCTTCAGAATATATGAGATACTAAACCTCTTTCTTCAATCACGCTTTACACCCCTTATGCTGTTAATCTGTATGTCCATTTACATACTTACTGTGTGGAAGTATGGTGAAATACATAAACCTCAGACATCCTCCAAACATTTATCAGCATATGACACATACCCCATCCCTACAGTAGTGGATATTGGTTCGGATATATGAGATGGAGAAGATGACCAAACTTCTCAATCATCTTAAAATCATTTTCATAAATCAGAAAATAAGAGTTGTTGAAAATTCTAAATGTCAAAAGGCACAGCTACTTATCATGCTTAATATATGTGTAAAGTTTGGTGAGGCTAGTGAGTGCAGATATCCAGACATGCTCCAGACTAAAAAAGAAAATACTTTTTTTTTTAAATCATAAAAATTCAATGTTACATTTAGAAGACATTCTAAAGATTTGTAAACAAGAAAATTTATAGAGGACCTATGAACACAATCAAATTAAAGATTTCGCACAAGTGGTAGCAAATTACTTCAGTATTTTCAATCCTGTGTCTCAGTTAAAGGGATCTATTTACAATTATTCGTATCACAGTGAGGACCTGAAAAATAAATATCAACACTGACATGTTCATACGAGTGGATCGTGTGAAACTATTATCATGATGATGTTTGTTTCTGATATGAAATGATACTTTAGGTTTAGCCTGCACCTCCCTGCTCCATGTAGAGAGCACTACGGTGTGTTATTATTGACTGATTGAATACATTTGAACTCAAAATACTGTAAAAACAGTCCGTGAATCTTTACTCTTGCTTCTATTGCTGCTTCTACAGTGGATGGCACTACCTGCAGACAGTCAAGAATGAGTATACACACCTGAGAGGCTGTAATGACCGAAGAATAACACACTGAAATGCAGAAACACTACACTTACACATCAGAAATACAGTAATAAAAGTATGATGTCAGAGCAGGGGTTGGTGTTGTGGTACAGTGCAGAGCTCAGTATGCTTTTACACATCAATCACCCTGCATCATGCATGTTGCACTCATTCTGGAAAAGATTACACATATAAGTCCTTCCTTAGAAAAGAATCAGTTCTCTGTGCTCCTCCCTGCTTTTTTCCTCCCTGTTTTCTGTGTTATAACCCCACATTCCCCCACCCCCACTGCAAAGCCTTTATGTTTAATGTATCTTTAGAAACAGCCCTGGCGTTGCTATATTTAGGCCTGTGAGAAGCGTAGGAGGATCCCAGAATAGCAGTCAAAGGGGGGAAGAGTCGTGTCTATGATAAAAAATGAGGGAGGCATCGACCGGAGGCTTTAAATAGGCCTGTGACGCTTTAAACAGCTTGAGCCAGTCTCCATGGGAACAGCAGGGGCAGGAGGCGCACAGGGGTTTTATCCACGGTCATACAAACACACACATGCAGAGGGATGTGAGTGTAGCTGGATGGATGTAGAGCTAAGATGTTTTCAACTCTGCACACTAAACAGCCTTAAGAAGTGAAATACTAAGTCATGCAGATCATATAAATACATTTATGTGTGCATTTGTGTGCAGCTATGTGTTTGAGAACACTGAGAACATGTAACTGTACCTTCAATGGCGTGGAGGTGCGTACACGTGAGATATCCCACAACCCTTTGCTCCTGATGGGATGTGCCCACATGAACCTGCAAGGGACCAGAGACAAATATGACAACATGTCACTCAGCCATGTTTAAACATCACAGCCCACTTAGTGTGTTTGTGTATGTAAAGCATGGCAGGTAACAACAGCTCCTGTCGGATCATACATGGTGAGGTGAAACTTTATCGATCCCTGTGGGAAACAGAGTCATTACAGCAGTAATTTGACACCAGCAGGTAGAATGTGCTACATCAGAGCAGTGGGGCAAGGAATTGATTGAAAATTATGGACCGTACGAAAATATACAGAAGTACTCAGCAAAGAAAAAAATGAAGGTGTAATTATGTAATGCAATTCTGACCTCTGGATCTTATAATTAGGACTTTTCAGCTCATAATTTCATAATTAAAATAGAACTATGGTCATAGCAATGAGGTCCATTTTAATTATGATGTCTCTATGTGGCAATGATTGTTTTCATGATCATTTTCTTTAATAAAATAAAATACGAAAAGAACTTATAATTACAGGATACATATTTTGGAATATTTAGTCAAAATTCAGCAATTATTAACTCTGCAATTGAAATCCTATAATTACATGATCTGTGGCTCTGTGATGATAATAAGATGCTTATATTGAAAAATGCCATAATCAAGACATCCATATTTCATAATGATGTAATAATAATAAATAAATAAATTAGTTGTGAGAGTCTCACTTTCATAATCATACGGTCAATGTTTTCAGGATTATTTCATCATTAATTATGAGATATTGTCTTTAATTTGCTTTTCTTTGCTCAGTACTGAAGAGTAAACATATTAGATGGTAACATGACTGAAAACATGAGAATATAGACAAAAACACGAACACAGCATGCAAGTAGTCCAGTCATATTTTTAAATAAAATTGGTATAAAAGTATTTTTGAAATATCAGATGACTAAAAGCTGAATATTTTACTACTATATAGGTCGATGGCCTTTGTATAAATGTGAAATCAAGTACAAATAAAGCAACATATTTAAAATCCATACATGTGTTTTCAAAATCGACTTGTTTACACTCCCCTTCTCCTATACTCTCTGTGCTCTGATAGCTGTCTGCAGGCTGCTGCAGATGTTAATATGTATTTTGCTGCAGTTGACTGATATTGATGAATAAAAATATCAATATAAAAAATAAATATTCATTTACAGCATCCACATATTTTATATATTTTAGCACTTACTTTACTTTTTAGCTCACAGACATGTTTTGTGTGCATCAGTGATGGCTACAGAAATACCCTGTTTAAATTTGTAATAATGTCTCAATTTTAAGTGCTGTGTGGTCATTTTTGTGAGTTTATTCAGCTGGCCATCTAAATTATATTAATGTTATTATTTCCTTATACAAAAAAAACAACAACAACATTATTGTGTTTATTATTTGAAGAAAGAAAAAAAAGTTGGATTTTGACATTTACAATCTTGACATTTTATGCTGCATTATGAATGATCCATTATAGTCCCAGGGGCATAGAACATTATTTACAGCAGGATAAAATGTCAGCTATTGATCACTCTAAATGGAAAGGAAACCTCGAGGGACAACTATTCTACACGATCAGCAAAAACTTGTGGTATTTCTCACTCCATCAGAATACTTATAAATATTTTGCACTGGAGTGGTTTTAAAAATCTGTTTAAATCTTTGTCTAAAAGTAGTCGAGTCAACAGGACTACGTAAAAATAAAAACAATATTCTTCTGGAGTGAAGCTGTGTTGCCTGAAATGTTCACTTGCTTGATTGTAATGATAAAGTGATGCTTTTATTCAAGAGGTATACTGATTGAATGAGCACGAGCTAAACACGGAGCTATGGACGTTTTTTCAGTGCTTCTTTTCAGACTTCAATTTCTGCAACAGCAGAGTGTGAGCAAAGCTATAGAATGAACATCATCTGAGATTTAATCAGACTCGTTTAAGTATCAGCGATAAGAAGTCCTCCAGAAACACATATAAAAGACTGAGGCTGGCAGCTCTGAAGTGCAGGTGGGTGGATGGAGACTGAGGAGGAGGAGGAGGAATAAACGGTTGCAAAGAAAGGTGGTTATGGTGTGGTTACTTTAAAGTAAGAAGTCTGGGTGGAATAGTTCTATAACAAGACTGAATAAAGTTAATTTGAACAGGTTAACTGCTCTTAATACCATCCTCAGAATCCATTCATCTACACAAAGTGATGCTAATACATGTATATGCATGTTTGCACATAGATGTTACTGCAAACACAGTAGGTTGAAATGAGAACAATGAAGTATTAAGATGTAGTGGATGATTAAAGCCGATGTTTGACATCATAATGACTTTAAAGGAACAGTAATTATTATGCTTTTCTTTATTTGGGGGTGGAATAACATAATTCAATAATAATAATGACATATTATCCCATCATTAAGTTGTTATGCAAAACAAGATAGATAATACTGTCCTATTTACATGTCCAGCATACATTGAGCAGCCTGCTGGCCTCATCCAGCCCTGAAGCACCCTATTAGTGGCCCTCCATACATAAATGCAGAATGACATCATATGTAAACTATATGTAGTACATACCGTGTGTCAAACACATATTTATATTGATGTGATGAATATACAGTATAAGTAACTAAAAACAAACATTGCTACTTTTACTACAACTATCTGCTTTTAAACTCTGCTGAAAATGTCTGGTCCATCTACATGTAATTGTTTTCTGTCCCAATTTGAATATGTAATTGAAAAGCCGAGGTTCGAAATTGTAATATTCACTGTCCTATTAGTTCTTTTTAATCTCCATCAACAGCTGTGGAAAATATTTAGCTTTCAGTGGCTAATCGTTCCACAGTGTACTCCAGATATGTGAAAAATATGTTATTTCATTGAAATCAGCAGACACAAGGTTGAGGACACCGTTGAGACTGAAACGAAACAGTATAGAGAGAGTCCCTGTCCCTCTACCACCACGAATTACACTTATGATGTTTGTCTATATAATATTTATTTTTTTTGCAAGAGAGAATAATTTTTCCAAAAAAGTTTGTTTACAGTTTGTGATAAAACTGTTAAAGTAAAAGAAATATTAGAAAGACAACACACACGAGAGCCTGTGTAAGAGATGTTTTATACTCATTGAAACCTATGACCAAAATCTTGTATGGTCAAAAGCACAAAAATAAGCTGCAATCAATCATCTTATGTCCATCACATGGCTGCTATAATGAGGAAGAAAAAAAAACCCTCACTGAATTGTCCTCAGCTGGCCTCTGAAGAGAGAACTTGTGTGTATGTAAACTGATTGCCAATGATTGGATGGTTGCTTTGGTCTGGAATCTGTGCACAGATCCTAATGAAAAATCCTAAAAGCTACAGTACAATAAAGCAATGTCCGAATTAGCTGGAGAAAACTCATTGACTAAAGTACAGTCATAGGCCATACATTTCTATACAACTATTTGAGGCACTAATTCACTTACCCTTAATGGATAGAGTGTTTTGTAAAAATGGATGAGCAGTAAAAACTCATCCGATATTGTTAAATGCACTCAGATGGAACATTAACTTTCCAAGAATGGTGGATAAGAAGTGAGTCAATTAAAATTTGTTAGACCGTGATGGTTCGTTAAACCCGAACCCGATTGTGTAAACTCTATTTTCCACAATAAACATTACCTCTGTAGTAATCCACATTTAGAGGAATGGTTTCTCATTGAAAATACACTTATTGCTTTCTTGCCAAGAGTTGGGTAAAAAGATTTTGATACCACTCTCAGGTCCGTCTGTCAAACATGAAGCAGATAGCTTCATTAGCTTAGCATAAAAATAGGAAGGAGAAGGAAACCACTATCTTAGCTCTGTCCAAAGGTTAAAAAAAAATGCAGCCTATCATCACTCATTAACCCTTTCTATTGTTTTTTAAAATCTGTACTCTACTGGCTTTATTTCACTCAATTTACTCATGCGACTGTCAACGCAGGATCATTTTAGTTTATTTGTGTCACTCAGGAGAGTATTGCAAACCCAAGCTGCCTGCTGACCTGTTACCAGGTACTACTATGTCCAGTCTAAGTAGGCTGTACAGCTCCAGGTGTCCACAAACAGCTACGATGAGCTTATCCTTCATTTCTGCATCGAAGTCTTACTGACGTGTGACGTCTGTAGAATCTCAACATTGACAGCTACACCACATCATGCAAAGTTAGCGCCCAAGTTAAAAATGTTCAATGCAAACAAAGATGTGAGTAACGTCATTTTCACATCTTTGTGACTTTCACGTAGCCCGGCGCTTTGCACTGCCTATGTATGTAATCTCACCATGCAGAGCATTTGTATCACGTTCAGTGGTAACGCACCATAAAAACCACCTCATGTCAGCTGTCAAGAAGTACCCAAGCACATAACCCCCCCATGTAAACAAGTTGTTTACATTGTTTATTATACTGCATTTTTATATGAATCAAAACAAGAAATACTTGTAAATTGGTGAGTTTTACAGGTAAAAATAATACACACAAAGTTGTTTTTTTTATATTTGGAAAGAGCCAGGCTACTTGCTTTTAAGCTAAGCTAAGCTAAGCTAACTCTGCTAGCTGTAGCTTCATACTTAGCGTGGTTAGCAGAGTGGTATCGAGCATCTAACCATTAATGTTATACTATATGTTAAACGTTAAACATTAAAGCTCATATTTGTTTCTATTACATGAATGACGTTCAGTGGGGATCATTATGTTTTAATCTAATCATCTCATCATCTCCTCACTTCTGTCCTCAATCTTTCTCTTTCTGTTGCTCCCTCTCTCCCTCCTCTCTGCTCCTCTCTCTACCAGCATTGATATTTAAGGGGCTCATCTACTCTTTCATAGGTGTGTGTGCACCCTGAAACTGACAAGTGGCCTGAGGGGATTCTGATGAGTGTGTGTATGTCTGGACACACTCATGAATAAAAAACAGAGTGGACTTTGAATGTGTTTATGGTCCATGGCCTGGGCAGACGATGAAGTTTAGATGAGGCTAACGCTAATTGGATATTGGTGTAGTAGCGAAGGAAAGCTTCAACTGGAAGCACTAATGCTGAAACGAGTTGAAAGAGTCTAAAAAAACAAAACGTTTGCTCTCTATGAGTAGGAATATGAAGTAGAATAAATTGTATTTCTTCAAAAATAAAACAGCGAATGAGTCAAAATTCAGGCTAAGAGATGCTAAAACTTTCCAAGACTTCCTCTCATTACGGGGCATTGAGACAGAACTAAGTGGAGCTGAAATGAGCTGTGAGAAATGATTTTACACTACAAGCCATCAAAAAAAGAAAAGAAAAAGATGATGTATAAAAGCCTAATTATAAAAATCTCCAAGACTGCTGTAACCAATTATCTTAATTTTACTATCAAACAAGGAGGGAGTTGAGACTTCACCACACATCACTCGCTTGAGTTTGATTACTTTTCTTGAAAACCAGGCAACCAAATTGTCGTGATGACACAGAGGCGGTGGAAGGCAGCAGGGTAACAGACAGATGAGCACAGTTTTTATTTTTCCACATGAATAAATCACAGACAAGTTTTTCTAAATAACAGGGGCGCCGTGCCCTCTTACCAAAATACAGATTTAACCTGAACCTGTCATACATTATGCCATTACACAATATCTGGTCTTCCTCGGCATCAGCATCCGCCTGTAGTCTCCAATTAGGGGGTTCAAGAAGTTTTCTCATCACTCCCAAATATATCAATATAATCGTATCTGCGGGGAGTGATGAGGTCGGAGCCTAGATGCCAAATTCAAATGTGTTCTGCTGCTGTAATAATAAACATTTCAAATGAAGGCGTTGTTTGACTGAAATCAAATTAATGCCAGACAACAATGTTGATTAAAAATGTTATAATTACTCTAGAAGTATCAAAATATGAACAAATAAACCACCAGGCAGCCTTAAACAGCTTTGATTTCACGTAGCTCTGATGTCCTGCTGTTGTTCATCGGGTGCCATCATGTTTACGTGCCACATGGTCTCACCAGATTTGATTGACCTTACTGTATATACAGGATCAGCTGACTTAGAATTAGAGCCTTGCGTTCTTGTGACTTTTCAACTGTAGAAGGATTGATCCAGAAACATTTCCCCCTCAGGTTGCCTCACAATGCTCCATTCAAACCTCAAAAAGCTCTCATAAAGCTCCCCTCATGCTCAAAGTTTCAAATATATCCCCTGACAGAACTTCTCACATTTCAGTGCCTTCAGTCTAAGCGTGGCAGCAGTATGATCTTTAGTGAAGTTGAAGATATGCTGCTTTAACTCCTACGCACTGGTGAAGATTTACTGGGGTCTGGATGGAATCCGGCTTGTAGCTGACTGGCTTTAACTTTACTGTGTCTCAATTGTTCCGCAAGGTCACATCCATTTTACTCTGCTCCCATTCTTCACTACTGTATTCCACAGAGCAGCTGTAAAGGGAAATCGATTCCTGCATTTTTAACCTAGGCCCTACACTGACATATTATAGTATGTAAATGATTAAAAGGTTTTTTTGGAATTGCTCCAGCTGATCTCCTGAGCAGGCTGCAGCGACACTGACTACAATGGCTGCAAAGTAATTCTTAGAGGGAAACTACGAACATCAAAGTGCATCCACTTAAAGGGGACTTATAGTATATAGTATAGTACTTTTGTTTTTTTTTCCTGTCCTTAAGTGTCTTATGTAGCTTTTTGTGCATTTAAAATGTTACAAACCTAAAGTCCACATCAAAAGGAGTTAATCTCTCCTACAGAAAATACTGCTCCTGAAGCAGTCTTCCAGCCTTTATGTCTGCAATGTCTCTATGTCACTATGTAACACCACCACCAGATGACTAGAATGAATATTTGGAGGTGTAACTCTGCTTTAGTTTTCACCATTTGTGTTTTTGTCAGGTTTTAGGTTGGTTGTTTGCGGTGTGTCATGTTTCCCTTCCCTTGTGATCGCCCTGATTAGTTTCACCGTCCTTGTTAGTTTTCCCTCCCAGGTGTATTTAGTGTTGGTGCTCCCTCCACAGTCTGACAGGTACTATTTGTATCTTCATTTGTTTACTTGTGTTGGACAGCCTTCTTGTTTTTCCCCCCCTCTCCTGCTTCATTTCCTCACTAATTCTGCATTGATTGAACAAACACAAGGTTTGCTTCATGTCAGCTGTACAATTATCATTCTTTCTAAATGTCATTATATACTCGTTTTAATTATTACCCATGAATGTATTGTATGTGCAGTGGTGTCTAGATTTGAATGACATGGATGTACTTATATGTATATGAATTATGTTTTTATATATTAATGTAATTGAAGTTCATCATGTAAAGTGTAAAGATCTCAAGAATATTGATTGCCATGGCATCAGCTAATGGGTACAAATATGGGGCTCCAGACTAACCTACTGGTACACTGGTTGTACTGGTGCACCTCACGTTTTTATTCCAGTGCACCAGCACATAATTTAAGTGCATCCAATAAAACACTTGAGCATTGCCTTTATTTTTTTTCCATGATTGTAATCAGGAATAAATGTGCAAATTAATGATTTTCTTCATTTAAATCACTGAACAATTGTTTAAAAAAAGTGTTGATGTGGTAAATGCTTGTGAAGTTAATCAAACTCATATGACTTATTTGGGTTTTATAAAAATCATTAATTCAAAAAAAAAAAAAAAAAAAAAACTTAAATTAAAAAATTAACTGCTGTCTAACTGGGATACTTGTTTTATGTGTAGTACACATATTTAAGGATTTGTTTTGTTTTATTCTCCTCTGTTTTTTTAAATATTATAGTGTTTAAATGTACCGTACTCCAAAGGGAGGACGACAGGACCAGCACTCATACGGATGAAGGAGAGGAAGCATGCTGAGTATATGGACAGAAGTACACATGATACACAAACATTGTACACCCAGAGTTACTACAGATCTCTGGTTTATTAGTAAAGCACCTCAATGCTAACTGCACCATCACAGACAACCAGAGTGATGGCATATGGACAGGTTCAAGGCGTGTAGAATACGTTTCATTAGGTTTGTGTTACGTCTCGTATATCAAGCAGCTTTATCTTCAGTTAACGACAGTAATCTGTTTATGGGTCACCTCTCACTCCGTCTTCCTCTCCTCCTACGGCCCACCTTGGCAAAACGTTACCAGAAGGAACACTGGGAGTGCGGTACTGGGGGGAGCACACAGCTCAGTGCAAGATGTATATAACATCCTGCTAAATGGTGACAAAACAATCTGCAGGAAATATACTAATTATACTAACATTTGTTCATTTGAAAAAATAATTTTATAAATAAGATCTGCTAAATGAAAATGTTTAATTGCACAGATTTTGGGCTCCTGTGCAACCAAAAGATTGACCCTGTAGCTCTGAAATAAAAGTCGACACCGGAGCAAGTGATGCTCTAATTTTAAGTCATGTTTCAAGTTAATTAAGAAAAGTTCAAATCAGGTCACAAGTCAACTGAGACACGTTTAAGTTAGGTCTCAAGTCAATCTAGACATGTTCAATAAAAGACTGAAATCAGACAAGCTCAAGCCAATTTTAGGGTGGATATGTTCAATCCAAGTTTCAAGTTTTAAGTTGTCAGGTTTTAAAAGCTGAACTGAGATTTATGGTGTGTTCACACCAAAGTCGAAGTAAATTTACACGGCGTGATTACATATTAAACCAATGCAAATAATGGCGCAAAGATGCAGAATTCCTGTTATTCACACAAGATAAGATAAGATAAGATACGACAAGACAAGACAAGTCAAGACAAGACAAGACAAGATAAGATAAGATAAGATAAGATACGATAAACTTTATTGTTGTTATTCTTTTTATCTGGTAAGCTCTGAAAATATTACTTTAACTTGATTCCAGCTTCCAGCGTTATTCATGTTAAAGCATGAATATCAAATGTTGGTAGATGGTCCTGTAATGCAGTTTGTGTGAGTAAAATGAGGCAATAAGCACAGTAATTTGTAGCCTTCTAGCCTCCCAGGTTTCTGAAAGCTGAACATCAATATGGAATGAGATCCAAACATTTTCCTTTCAATTTTTTGCAACATAAGTATGACTCAAGTTGTGAAGCTCTGGTTTATTGTGTATATAAGTAAGTGTTGGACTAAAAAGAAACTGAATGAACACAATTAATTATGAGCCATCCTTTTCTTTTTTAGTCTGTATCATCATAAAGACAGCCAAAGCAGGAAGAATGACTGGTCTGTCAGAGATAGGCTGTGCTGCTAAAATGGAATAGAGACTGTATTTTATGGCTGAGATCTGATCAGTGTTTGATTAAGTGTTGTATTGAGGGAAAGGCTGAAATCCCTTTTGCCCTGAGAAGCGGAGCACTTTGTGTCAATAAATTGAGTTGACCTCAATAGTGGATAGGGCATCGGTCATTAAAGGCCAGGGGTGAATTTTCACCCATTGATTTTTTTTGTTTTTTCCAATCTAAATTTGAGTGTGTCCCTGTTTCTGAGCCTAATCCGTAGTAATGCATTCGAATACACAGGCAAACACACACATGGCTCTTCAACCATGCACTTAGTCGCCTGAAATAATTATAAGAGGGGATAAATGTTGAGACTAAAAAGCTTTAATTACGGAGCCAGAGATGGCTCTATCTTTAGGGAAACATTTTTTAAATTAATATCAGTCTCTCTCTCTGCTCTACAGTGCGTCACTTCTCCATGAGAAAATTCACATTTCAATTGCTGACCTGCAGCTGTTCTCCAGGTAAATGTATCCATGGGGAAATTATGAGAATGTGTGTCTGCCCCAAGTTAGTCATAGTAGAAGAAGAACAGCATTTGAAATTCTTATTAATTGAAGTAAACCAATCTGCGAACAACAGCATAGACTGGAGGCAACCCAGATTGTATCAGGCTCATCATAAAACACATCATAAACCTGTCAGGGTAATACAACAATATACGGACAAATATGTCAGTATCGACTGGTTATGTAAAGCCCTGAATAACGTTCAATAATCTATTGACGAAGCTCTTAAAACGTCCTCTTACTTCTGATTAAGGTTATGGGAAGTTTAAATTACGGTTAGGAACTAAAAAATGCTGCATGTTGCACATCTGTCAGGGAAGTCAAGATATAATCTACTGCAGAAAAGTCACATATGCTAGTTGTCCATTCATCACCCAAACCTCCACACTCTTAGCCTTCATGCTAATAGATAAAAGCACTACTTATTTAACCAACTGAATATAGGCATTGGAGATTAATGTGGAGGCCAGGCTGCTTAGACTGATGTTTTAATAATAATAATTAACAATTAAAGGTTGATGCCTTGCAACGTTTCCCATGCAAAATAAGTACCAGTATCAGAAGATAATATTAAGATGTCAAGTTTCAGGAAGTGTTTATTCCAGTTAAAGTAAAGGGACATCTTGTCAATGGGAGGTCATCACATTCTTTGGGTCCTAAATATTTTTCCTTGATTAAGTCATCCATGCTGAATTTTCATATATTCATTTAATTTTTAGTTTAGTTTACATTTTGAGTCACAGCAGCCTTTAAATGGGGTCAACGCACTGTAAATTTAATAAGTTGACTTTACTTAAAAAAAAAGTCTGTTGATCAAAAGTTGATCATTCATTTTAATTTGTTCAAACTAAATACACTTTTTCAGCTTTAACAATTTAAAATTAATGATCTATTTTTCTTGGAATTTTTGAGGCAATCTGTTTCCTGACTTAAAAAAAAAGAAGTAAAGTCAACTTATTAAAATTTACAGTGTTACACACATAAACTGTGTGTACATTCAAGAAATATGCATATTTTCTCTTAGCACTGCTCTGTTAATTTAAGCTCTTGTCTGGTCTTCACTTTCACAGGAAGATGAATAAGGAAGACACAAAAGAAAAATGTAAAAAAAGAAGAAGAATGTACACACCTTTAATCAATTGTTTGATCACACTGATAAGAAAAGAACAGACATGGTGTTACAGTGTGAACCACAATGACTGTATGAAGTGCAACATCACAATAGCGAGTGCTGAGTTCAAACAACACAAAATTGAAAAAGGATGAAGTTTAAGGGTCATCATTTTAACAATGACTTCAGACTGAGCATCCTTGTTTGTGTTTTATATGGAAAAACAAACACGGTATCTGGAGGCTGTGGAGACAAAAGCAGCGTGAACATCAGGTACAACAAATGAACTCAGCCTAACGAGATGCATCCCAGGTGGAGGCGAAGGGAGCCCGAGTGTCAGGGCTTATAATGAGCGCAAAATGACCAAAGGTTCGTGGAGGGGAAGAGAGGGTTCACCTCAAGATGCTGCCTTTGGAAGGCAGCCAAGATTTCTGGAGGGCCGAGCGAGGCGAGGAATGAACAGCAGGCTGATCAAAGGCTGCAGCTGGCTGGAGACATGGGTTATAATGAAGGGACTGCAACAGTCAATGCTGAACGCGGCTCCATTGATGAGAGCAACAACAGGCAGTCTGAACAGAGCATAGAGAATCAAGTGTATCAAGTGTGAAGCTCCCTGAAGAACGATGGTTGAGTGGATGGACCACAGAACAGGTCTTAGCGGCGTCTCAAAAGTCCGTTTGAACTCTGACATGTTTGATTAAACTGTTTGGGTGTTTGATTGCAATGATGTTCAAATTCAGTGACACTGAGTCATGAAGACATTTCCAAATGTGTCAGCTTGTGTGAAGAAGGACAGTAAACTCACTTTATGGAAGGACTGGCATGAAGAAGAAGTCTTGCCAACCTTCAGTAAATGTCCCAAATATAATTTAATTGACAAAAGCTACAACAACATAGAGGATTACATCATCGTCTATGTGAACATGAAAGGATGTAGATTTCAAATGTGAAAAACTCGGGTCAAAATTGTTAGTGAATACAGCATGTCATGGAAAAAGAGGAAGAAACCATTAGACTATTGTTAGTGTCATCCAAAATCGCCCAGAGAGCATTTCAGAGATGATTCATTCAGCAGAGGTAATAAGATCAACCATGTCTGCCTGTTTGTTTGTTTGTCCACAAAATATCTCTAAAAGTTGATTAAATGTTATGTAAGAGTGGACCTTGGGCCATGGAAGAGAGATGGATCCAGGTATGGATACAGCCGATCAGAATAAAAGTATATGAGCAGCTCATGACCTTCCACCATGATGCACATTTGGATCCCGATCCGGATCAGAATCTGGATCTCAGAGATTAAAATATATATTTGTAGGGGGTCAAAATGTATCAGGCCACAGTACAGTCACAGACAGGGGTAAAGACAGGACTCTGTCACCAGTGTGTAGCTGAGATAACGCAGATTCAGAATCATTCAACTGGATTTCACATCTGTGAAAGGCAGTGCTGGCCCTCACCAATTTGGTGCCCTAGGCAAGATTTTAGCTGGCGCCCCCCTTGCATTGCAGTCAATTTCATTACCAATCTTCATACAATCTTCATTGCACAAAATAAGATATTAAAGAAACCAGTGCAGACATAATAACACACAATAACTATATTACAAAAACAATCACAGAAACCTCTGGTTTTTACCGCTAATTGATTGTTTGTTTGTTTGATTGTTGTTGACACTGATGTAAACTTTAACAAACACACTGTATAAACTGTAACACAAAAAACCAAAGGCTTACAACTATTACTTATAAAGGGGATGAAAAATGAATAACATTTTAATTGACTATAGTCAATAAAAATGTATGACACAGCCAACAGGTGAAAATAACACCTGAATAGGCCTAACGTTAACTTTCCAAATTTCCCCGATGTATTAAAGGTGGGAGTAACGCAAACTGACGTCAACTCTAGCTCTTTATTGATTAGCAAACCACGTTACTATCGTCCAAAAGTAACGCTCTGCTCCAACAACGGTAACTCCCAATGCAATAAACTATTCATTTCATCCATTTCATCACATTAACGTTACTGTACCTCCGTCTTTTCCCCGTTTTTCTTCCTCCTCCTTCCTTCTTTTCCTTCCCTGGGTGTCAGCGGCCCCACCGCACCCCCTCCACTCCCACCAGAGCAGGCAGGTAAAGAGTATGAGACTGGGCGGCAGGAAGCCAGAAAAAAGACCTCTTTATTATTTAATAGCCTCTTTTCTATGCAGTTATGTTGTTGTGGGCTTATGTAATATTTCAAAATGATAGGAGTAATAGTATTGGTAAAAATAGTAAAAGTTAAACATTTCGATTTTTTTCCCCCCCATTTGCGGCGCTCCCTATGGATGACGGCGCCCCTAGCAATCGCCTATACAGCCTATGCCTGGGGCCGGTGCTGGTGAAAGGTAAGAAGTTACAGAGCAAAGACAAATAAATCTTGATCTGCCATTACGGAAAATCGAGTAGGTTTCCAGGGTCAGGTGGTCGATCCAAGTAAAGTGATGTCATCATGGCGACATCACCATAGTGTGTGGTCTGCGCTGGGTGTATTGATACAACAGTTTATGATCTTCTTACTGTCATATAAAATGATGTACATTTCCTGGACACTACTTTCCAATAATTGTTTTTTAGTGACGTCGATGGAGGTCTGAACTCTCTGAGTGCTTTCTAGTTTATTCATATGCAACAACGAAATAGATGCAACATGTGTATCGACAGACACATATGATAGTGTGAGAGGATTTATTTTTGTTAAGATTTATATTGTATTTTATTTATGTTGCCTCATTTGAAATAGTTTAATTGAAGGGTAACTAAATGTAAATATAGCATATACACATATACTTTGTGCTTCTTAGTTTTAATCAGGGACTACATAATGTGGCGCACCCTGCCCTTGGTGTCACGTATGGTTTTTTTTGGCTGTAGTAATATTAAGGAGGGTGATGAGGTGTCTCAGATATGTGGTGTTGCTTTGTCCTGAATGCGATTTGGTCGGGAGAAAAATAAGGACGGTGCACAGAGGAAGTTGTCCCTGAGCTTTTCCTTCACCCACGACTCGAATAATATTTAAAGATATGGTTAACCGGACGTACACTTGGATAGCACTTACAATAGCTGTGGGAATGGGTGTGCAGATTAAAAAAAAAAGTCCACAAGGCATCGAGAAAAACAAAGCTGTTAAAGGTAATTAGACTTTTGAACACCCACGAGGAGGAGCATGTCGATTCTTCATGTGTTTCTGAATAAACTAAGGATGATTTTACAGCAACAGAGGCAGACAATCATGCTGGATTAGGAGACATGTGGTTCTAGTTTCCCGGCAGTAAGGAGAATGATTTTGTTTAGCATTGTTTGGCCTCCTTCTCTGTCAGTCGGGTTGTAGAAGCAGATTGCATTCAGACGTGTACCTGCCAGCTGGCTGCCAGCCAGCATGTCAGGCGGACCTGGAGTGACCTCATGCATGAGGAAGCGATAAAATAGAGATGAGCGAGACCGGCTGTGAGCTGCAGTGACAGTCGGCAAGCAGCAGGGCGGACAGAATGAGACTGTCAGCAGGCAAGCTGTGATGGACTGTGCCTTTATTAGATCAGGTATATATGTAAGGGCATGCTCACACAGGTACCCATCATCAGCATCAGGTCACACAAAGTGGATCCCAGCAGGAACTGGATCAGGTCCAGACTCACATCCTGACAGTCGCAGTATGTGGCTGATTAATGAACACACAGACTGTCATCACATCACAGGTGCATTCACACCAACAATGGGACACGCACGCACACACACACACACACACACACACACACACACACACACACACACACACACACACACACACACACACACACACACACACACACACACACACACACACACACACACACACACACACACACACACACAGACACACTACTGCCGCTCACTTCATCGCTGATTCATTGCACGTTGTTTTTGTAAGCTTTACGCGGTGCACTACTGATTTTTCTCTCCGGAGAGAACTCTTTGTGTTTCCTAATTATAGAGAATAAAAAGTACTGCAGCTCTAAGAAGCGTGAATGAAACCAAACAAGAAAAAAAACACACTGGTTGCCTCTGTTGAAATAGAAATCCCATCACTCTGCATGCAGCCCACATTACTACACTGGTAGCCATGTCATGAAGCTACCCTGCTTCCTCTGCATGTACTGTACAGTATAACCACTGTGAGAGTACCTCCACTATGTATTAAGACTGCATGTCATAATCCTTCCTGCCTTAAATGCCTAATGGACTTCATAACTTATACAGTAGCAGACGTCAGAGAATCATCACATGCTTCTAACTGCAGTGGGAAACATAGCTGGATTTCCACCATTCACCACTGGAGCAGGACGTTCTAACACAACCAAAATATCCCACAATTCAACACAACCTGTTCATCACAGGGCTGACCTGGGTGCAGACTAAATGTCACCGAATTGCAGAACAAAAAAACAAAAACAAAAAAAACAACACAAGCCCACCAGGCACACAAATGGTTAAATCAATCCATTACATTAAGTCAAAAATAATTTTAAATAAAACTGTAGAAGCTAATATAAATGTATATGATACAGTAACAGGGCTTAAATAGACCTGATTCAAGGATGTTGTTGTATCAGATTTAAGAGATATCTTGATGGGGATAATGAGATCACATCACAGACATCAGCTCAAAGATTCAACAATGCTCTGAAGGCTGCACGAGATAATGGAACAAGGGTCAATTAATGGATATGAATTCATGGAATTAAACAAGCTATATCACTGATTAGCCGTCTTTTAATAGCAGCATTCAACCCAATGGCTAAAACTTCCAAACTTCCAACGTTGATGTGACACATGTTTTAAAAACAATAATTACATCTGACTAAAATTATACTGAAAACTTCAAACATTTCTAAAGATCATTCAGTTGACAATGGACCTGTAAGCCATGTTCTTTATGGAAACACAGTGGTAACCATCACTGTGGTTCAATACAGTATATATATGTCAGCCTCATCAGACGCTCACCTTGTCTTGACTTGAAAATCCTAAAGATCCATAAGAAAAACAGTTTGAATTTAGTACTAAAAGTAGTAAAGACATCACCTATGGGATGCCAACTCATGTCTTCGACATGAGAGTTCACTACTAGACTAGCTTCATTGCTACGACAACGGGGACAGCGACTGTATTTTCGTGTGAGAAATCTAATGACTTTCCGTAGGGACCTTGGAATGTAGAAAATCCATAAGACTTCTGGGCTTTAGGTAACAATTTAAAAGTATGACAGTATATAAAATATGCAGACTTAGCCTTTAGTTTTAATTCAGCTCAGTCTGAAATTAAATGAGATGATGAAAAACATGATCTTTGCCCTTTTACATCTGAATAGAAAAAAGGGGGAGCGTTCAAAATGCAGCCCTGTCTGAATTAAGACAGATGTTAGATGTTAGTAATGATTCATTTCACTCTGAAAATAAAGCAAAATAACAAAAATGATGTCGCGCTCAAAGCTTTACCATTAAGTTGTTGGAGCAGCATTCTGTGTGCCAGTTGTAGGATTGTGTGGTTCTTATTCTTTCTTTCAATATTTTTTTGTGCTTTTGTGCTTTCTTACTGAGGGAAGATCGATTCAACTCTCACTCCAAAAAAGGGTCAAAATGAAAAGCTGTGGTTTTAGTGGTGGTTGTTTACTGGAGTTGGCTGGTTTTAGAAGTTTTACAGATTTTGTAGGTCAGGAAAAACAAGATGAAGAGATGGTAAAGAAAATACATTTCTGACCTTGGCAAACAGTGCGCCCTTGGCTGCCAGTGCGTCCTCCCCTCTCCCGTTGGGGTAGCACTCGTACCGTGCATCCAGGATTGGGTAGCGGCTGGCCAGCAAGAGCCCACTGTTCAGGAATTTGAACCTCGAGCAGCAGCCTTTCCAGCCGTACCGCCCAACATCACTCAGCACGAAGGGGAAGTAGCGATGCAGCTGCCTGCGCAGCCTAGTCGTCGCTCCGTGGTCAAACACTTCCTGTAGAGCCAGGAAGTCCAAATTGGCAGGGAAAAAGGCAGAGATCTCGTGGTCGAATGTCTCATCTCCATGGCGGCGTTTTCGACCAGGGCGTTTAAAGATTGATGTGCGAGGGACGTGAGAGAGAGTATTGTTGAAGGATACCCCAATACCGCCGTCATTTCCATGGTAACGAGGGAGGGATTCCCTGGAGGCAGTCATGCTTCCTGTGTCTCCCCCTGCCTGCTCCCCTGGTCGATGGTTCCCTGTTGTGGCCTCCTCCTCCTGGGGGTCTGGTTCAGGTGCACTTATACTGATTTGAACCCCTGAGGTGTGAAGTGGGCAGTCTGGTGATGGTTTCGACTGAGTCCCCTCTCCATGCATGGGGCAGTCATGATGGCCTTGGCAATTCTGAGCCCCTGTGGAGTGTACGGGGCAGACGGAGGCCTCTCCTGAGGTGTGGACAGGACACTGTGAGGTGTTTGTCCCTACAACGTGGATGGGGCAGTCGGCTGTTGTGTCTGCTCCATCTGGGTGAAGGGGGCATTCAGAGGAGGCCTGGTCTCCGGCAGGCGGATGAACGGGGCAGTCTATGGCACCTGAGGAGGGGTGAATCGGACACTCGGTGAGGGGTTCGGTGTCAGTGTCCGCTGGGCCATTAGTTGTTTGCGTTTGGTCTGGACGCTGGTCCAGAGAGGAGGTACGACGAAAACCTGTGGCAAGGCTGCTGAAGGATGCCGCACTGAACAGAGAAAAGAGAAGACAGATTTTATTTTTGACTGATATTTAGAATAACGTAGAAGATTTTATGCTTTCACTGCTGATACATAAGCAATGGAGCTCACGAGAAGCTTTCTTCACCTGATGGAAGTGTTGGTAGGTGAGTCGATGTAGATTTTAATCTGAGGCCGACTGGCTCCGTTGCGGATCCTCTTCCCCACCTCCCGGGCTCTCCTGTGGGTGTCTGACAGGTTGTTGAACCTGGCCAGGGAGTCGGGCAGCAGGCATACGTTGGCACTGCATAAACAGAAGCTTCTGCCTTGTGGCCTCCATTCCCCGGTCCCCACACCCCCCGGTCCTGCCTGGCCCTGCTCGGCCTGGTGTTTGTCTGGTCTGCACGAAGTAAGAAACAAAATCTCAGATATCAAGGCAAATAAAAGCTCCGGAACAACCACACAACGTATTGAATGAATAGTCAGACATTTTAGGAAATGTCCTTGTTGAGGTCTGGCTGAGAGGATCGATACCACTCCGATGTCTGGATTCTAAATATGAGGGTAATGCAAAACGCCTCACAGAGAGTGACAACAGAATACTGCATCTGTAAAACTCACTTGCTTATAGGCTATATAAATCTTTCAGGTAGATTCATTTTTAAACAACAAAAACATTGTGTGGTTTTAGTTATGTGCTGGAACCATCTTTTGGTGTGGTGACAGACTTCCTGGTGTTCCAGCTGCTCGCCTGGCATCCTGAAAAACTGTTCTAGAGCCAGGCTCTCTGTTTCCCCCTGCTTTCACTATTTAACTAAAATATAATAATCTGCTACATATTCAGCCTAATCCCATAAAATGTTGAATTATTATAGAATATTTGTACTCTTTCTGGGTTTTCTGCTCTTTAGCGTACAGGTCTTTACACAGTGGCTGCTGTAAAACCTGATCAGATTAGCTACTCTATGGGGCTAAAGATGAAGTGTAAATATTCAATTTTATTAAGTTAATGTCACCTTTATTTTAAGCCTTTAAAAATAAATCCACAAAGAGCAACTTTGAATGGATGGTTGAATGGAAATCCTATTTCAGCTCCTGAAGGCTGAAATGAACAGAGAAGCTACATCAAGTTCTAACTGTACAGGTAGAGTATATTTAAGTGATGTTGTGAAATGGAGCAGAACAAATGTACCTTGTTTTAATCTAATAACCATGTTTAAAACAAAACCCCCCCAAAAAACAACCCTGACCTTATGAAGCGTTCTGCATATCTTGACAGAAATGTGTGATACTGTCTGCACTAACTCATAATAATGATTCTATTTGCTCCTGCAGTCTGCTGGCTCACTCCATAAGTATCACTGCTAATTGATCTTATGAAAAATTAAATTGAATGAACCACAAACACATTACTGTTAAGGCAGCAGCAGAATTACTGGACGCAAACACAGATAATAAGGGAACATTTGTAACAAAAAAGAGCTAAATACATTGTTTCATTGTTTGTGGTTATGGTGGATTGTCACTTGGATGGGTGTTTGCATAGGCAAACACCAGTTGGGAACTGGTAGCACATGGAAGCCAGAGCATATAAGCAAATTATTTCTATTGGATAACGACTCAATTTTCTGTCTCTTGAAATCTCCGGTGCTTGTGAATAATTTTGATTTTAAATGAATGAAGAATGAATTTAGAATGAAAATGAGAATCAAACACCAATGATGACCACATGAAAACTGTATTTATCCAATCAGGTGTTGAATGATCACCTACTTAAAATTATGTCTTTTCCAAAATGCCAAAAAATCCTATTTGAATGTCTTTTTTTTCTAATATTGTCAGTGATAACCAACAGAGGTTGTTCTGCTGGATCATTTAACCACACTGGATTTATTTCAGATATTATTTCATCTTTGCTTCTGAGAAACCATATGTTTTCAGACTGTAGCTGCCGTTGCAATAGAAAACATGCCTGTGACAATCACAAACCATGGCTGCAAATTTAAAGTACGTCATTTTGGCATTGAGGACAAAATCCTGTGGCCTCCATAATGAATGAATACAAAGTTGAATTTGAAAGTAATTTAGAATAAATTGCTGAATTTGTTTCTGGGAAGACTTTCCCCTTCGTCTTGCCATTAGAAGTGCATGCAACAGAATTTTAAGCTTATGACATGATGTTTTGTTCCAACATCGAGTTGTAAATATTTCCTCTCCTTAAACTCATAGATACACTGTCTCGTAGTTTTGACCAGATATCTTCTAACGTTGCTCATCCTTTGAAGGGATGCAACATGGGAACATGAGTTTCATGCCCATGCAAGTCTAGAAAGTCACCTAACGTTGTCTATGTCCACCTTATACACTGCTTATTTTTAACAACAAACACATTTGAGAGAAATACTGCAAAGGTATTTTTTTATCTGCATCGGGAGGATGGATTTTGTATTAATGAAAGTATCTGCAATGTTTCAAAATGTTGATACACACCCTGGAAAACAGCAAATAAAACATGAAATGAAAAAAACAACAAAAAATGCACCACGTCAGGGTACGCACTAACCTTCGATAGGTGTACAGGTACGGCTGGCGGACCGCCTGCAGGGGAGCCCAGATGATGAAGCCCAGTAGGGCGAAGGGCAGGGAGGCGAAGAGGAGGAGAAGGTAAAGTGGTGCGGAAATCAGGACACATAAGGTGGGGAAGGAGCAGGGGTCCTGGGAGCGTTGGCGCTTCTCCAGTGAGGTGGCCACACAAGAGGCCAGGAGCCGGTCCAGGAGCCAGTAGCAGGGGAACACCAGGCTCCAAGACAAGCCATCCAGGAAGTGCAGACAGGCACTGGTGTAAGGGCTGGTGTGGAGGACCATCTCTTTCCTTCTTTCTTTCTCTTTCTTCCTCTCTGTCGCTTTCTCCTCACCACGCACACTCTGCCCACACTCACATATAATCTTTAAACACGCAAATCAGTTCCAGAGATTACATGGAAAAAGAAATAAAAAAGAAATGAGACCAATGTAGACCCTCCCCCCTCTCTGGAGAGAGGTCACTACATGGTTTGGGTGATTTTTATCTTTACAGGCAAGTTTGTCTCAGGCTGACTTCCCCTCCCTCAGCAATTACACCCTCTACGGGGGGGATCACAGAGCGCTGTCTGGAGGTGGGGGGCTTCCATGATGAGAGCTTTTCCGCTGATGATGGATCTATGATTGCGAGCACTCCAATGACCTTGGTAAGGGGCGGCCATTAAAGATCACCATTTCCTCGGAATCTGGAGAAAGTGAGGGAATCGATAGGAGAACAGAGGAGGGAAACATGGAGGAGGGAGAGAAAGAGGGGAAGAAAAACAGGAGATCAGTGATTGACTTGCTCTGATGTAACCATGCTGGGAGCCAAATGATCCTTGTACATTTGTGAATGCATAATCAATACACGGTCCCACCAGTGCTCTGGTACCCTCGGGCAAAAACTGCAGCATTGCTATGTGTTCTGTTAAGACAACATTGTTCAATTGTGTTTTCTTAACATGCTACACTGGATTTAGTAAAATGAGCATTACAGTAATATTCAATAACATGTCATTCACTGAGATATGTATGCCTACGCTAAACGAAATATAAACAAAAAACAAAACAAAACATAAAACATTCATGATCTACGTTCATTTTCTATTTGGGTAGTCTTTCTACCCAAAGAGTACCCAAAAAAGAGTATTTGTGTTGTTTGAACACACCGTAACACAAAACTGTTGCCCACCTGAGGTATAAAGTATAGAATTTAACTTTGTTTAACTGCGTTGTTAACCTTGGTTTATTGATTGTCTGGTTGTATTAATA
This sequence comes from Chaunax sp. Z400, assembly GCA_037577475.1. Taxonomy (NCBI): domain Eukaryota; kingdom Metazoa; phylum Chordata; class Actinopteri; order Lophiiformes; family Chaunacidae; genus Chaunax; species Chaunax sp. Z400. The sequence goes on from CM075186.1 coordinate 23,053,343, forward strand.
AACATTTATATGTGGTAATGAAAGCTACTACTTTTGTTCTGCTGACTTAACTTCAGCTGAAGTATTAATATAAGCTATTCCACTACGTTACAGCAAGAACAGATATTATACTCCTACCATTGTTTTAAATAATTATGTTTCCCTTTTTAAAAGGAGATGTGGAATTATTTCCTAAAATCCAAGGTAATAAATGGCAACAAAAAGGAAAATAATTACCCACCGCTGTTGAAAAGCTTATCTCTTCCTGTGCAGAGATGACTCAACCAGAACTTACAGTCCTTGAATGCATTTCAACTGATAAAAAAAACCCAACCCAACACGGAATCAATTGCACCGACATGAATAAATAATGAATGGATTAATTCATTCATTTAGGAAGACACAGTCAGAGTATTGACCTCAGGGTAACCTTAGATACCCCCCCCAGGGACCACCAGAGCAATAGTACAACAACCTCAAGCTTCTAAGTTAACACAGTGTGTCTACAGCAGAACACAATGACTCCAAATCCATCAAAGCAGGCGGGGGGTCACCATATGCTGTACACACATTATGCTAAAACACGCACATCCCATATTAAAACAGGCAGTAACCAAAGGTGATGACTCCAATTACACATGACATCACAATTAAGCAGCTGCACTAATGTAGTGTTGACTGACAAATAATATGTATCTACACACATAAAAAAACAAAAAAACAGGACCAGGACACTTGGTCTGTCATATATTAGTTTTATATCTCTGTTCTTTTATCCTGTCAACATAGAAGTCTCTTCAACTAAACACCACTGTGTGAATCATTTGTCATTACTGTCTACTTGCGCTCCCTTTTGTCAGAGAGGTTCATCATCTGAACATCACATCTTTACTGGAATAACAATCTTCTGGTCACTCAAAGCCTTTTTGTGCGGAAATGTTTCATGTTGAAACAGAACGGCTGACGGTTTAGGACGGTTTCAAATGACTTATTATCGACTTCTTGGTTCACCAGAAGGCCTGACTAGCACCATTGCTGTGCTTCTAGCTGACTGACAACTTCCTGTTTAGGTGTGATCGTCTGGCCGATTAGCAGGTCAACAAACAGTCGTTTCAGCTCTTTAAATTCAGCCCCTTGGCATGAGGCAACCTCAGCACTAAGGTTATTACCTGTTGCTACTGAAATATTCAAACAATGAATATAACTGTCGTGGGGAGCAGGCCTGAGCAGACAGATAGAGAGTCAGTGAATTAATGAAAGGAAGCAAACAGGAGGCTTACCTCCCGACATAAAATCTAATCCTGACAAATTCACTGCCTGACATTTAAATGGAATGTGCAGCCTTTTCTCATTAAAATGAACTATTTATGGGTCATTGTTTCAGACACACACAAAACAAGAATAATTCAAAAGAAATACATCACTTTAAATTCTCTTTATTATTTTTTTTTGGAATTTTTTCTCATATTCAAAACATTTTCCTTGTTGCTAAATGACAGTATGAACATTATAGTTAATCTGATGGTGAGAACAGATAAAAAAAGATTATTATTATAGATTTTGCTCTGATGAAGACTGTGAGTTAAACATTAGTTCTATATTTTATATAAACTTTGCTTTCTTTCCCAAAGTTAATTGAGATAATTCTCATGCCTTGCTCAACATGAAGCTAAATCCCACAGGTGTTTAGCTTAGCATCCTCTTTGGATGTCATTTCATGGCACTATGATGACTGATAAGTGGTGGAGGGTGAAGCTTTAATTATAGTGCAAGCTTTGTTCATTGTATGCTCCTTTTGATTGTGCTCTGTTAAATCCAATGACCTACAACATTTAAAGGGTTTGTTTTTTCAACAAGATTTTTTTCCTCAGATTGTATGAAGACTTTTCTTCAAGTACACAAAAATTCAATCACAGCTGATATATCCCCAAACAAAAACTCCCAATCATTATTAAGGGTAAAACAGCAGTGCATAATTCACACCTGGACACAGAGGCTTAAAAAGAATGAAGTACACAGCAACGACAAGGGATCCAACAGAATGTCCTCTCATATATACTGTGCGTGTATATACAGTACCAGTCAAAAATTTGGACACAGTTTCCAATTCAAGTGGATGGGAAGGTATGTCCAAACTATTGACTGGTACTGTATATATATATATATATACTATATATATATATATATATATATATATATATATATATATATACATATATAAAAACACACACATTTACTGATAGAAAACAAAAGTGTAAAAACATCCATCCATGCACATCTAAACATATTTACAGTGAGTCAGTTTTTAGCCACAGAGAAGTCCTTTGTTTGTCTGTACTGTGCTGAGAACCCCAATTTTGCTAATTAATGCTGCTGTTTCTGAATTCGCTGCCTCTGAGGTTTCACCAGAGGAGCTATGTTTAATAATGGAGAGAAAAATGATCTATATTTCTTTCTTCTGTTCCTCTGACTAGAATAAAAGCTGCCTCCCATGAGGTTACTGACAGCGCACTTATTTCACTTCAATAACTACTTTTTGTTCTGTGACAAACTGCAGGGCAGAGAAGGAGTATATGGGGCAACAAGCCACACAGCATTATTGATGACCCTCCAGAGAAATTGCATGTTTATTTTGTGCTACATGCCATACATTAATTTATGTTTTAATATAAGATTTAAAGAAGTTGGGACCGACAGTATATTCTATTGATTACAAACAAACAAAACACCAATGAGTGTCCTCAGTTCCCAAACGCATACTGAGTGTTGTTAAAAGAAACGGTGATGTAAACAGTGGTAAACATGGCCCTGTCCTAACTTTTTTTGGGAACATGTTCGAGGCTTTAAATCCAGAGTGAACGTTTATCTACAAAAAACAGTTTTTTTTACTTTGAAAATTGTACTATACAATTTAGTATAGGACATCAATAATTTGCAAATAGCATTCTGTTTTTAATTGACCTTTTACACAGTGTTTTACACTCATTTTTGGAATGAGTGAAGTAAATCATACCCTCCTATAATTTTTTTTTCCCTCTCTTGGATCCATGGGATGGGAGTGTTTGTATACCAGTCAAATTTATGATTTTTTGCCTCCTCTGGCTTCAGATTTAAAAATTCAAAATCACATGATTTACTCTAAATATTACAAATACAATGATGAAAACAGCCGCTCGATGAGAGTCAGCTTTGCAGGTTTGAAAACTGAAATAATGAGATAAGATGGGCTGAAAGGCAGTAGAATGACAGGGACTGCAAAACTGGGTAACAGTTCTCTAAAAATTGTTACTTCCAGCAACTTTCTTCATGTTACATCATCATTTAATCCATTGTTTAAAACTATAAAGGATTTAATTGTGTGATAACACTTGATAAACTTAAGTGTTTGATTCAGGTTTAGAAATCACAATACCTGTCAGACGCCTTGCAGTTTCTAGTAACGACCAATAGAAACACATTATAACATGATAATTATATAAACATGCATAAAACGTACAGCATTGTTCATGTGAAGCACATTGTTATCATAAAGCTCTCAGTAATCCCAATAGACAAACCAAAATGGTTTGATTGTAAATGGTTCATACTTTTGTTTGCTGTGTGCCTCCACTTTAAATGAACCTCCAGAGTGTTCCCTGTTTTACATCACAGAGTGATGAAAAGCTAGTGTCCTATTTGACTATGAATACAATTAGTGGTGTGACACTGACAATGAGTGACGCTCTGTCAAAGAGCAGTGTGGGAGTTTGTCTCCTAATTATACCAAAACAATGACCTGTCCCTCATTTGCATACATAATGAACAATGTGAATAGAGTGGAACTAGAATTAACACCACATGGATGTATGCCTCCAGTTAAGGAACAGTCAAACTGCAGTTGACCAAATGTAAAAAATGGTCCCCATCTCCCTTTCTGTTCCTGAGACGAGTGTTTAAAATGAGCTGAAAATCTTTTATTTTATTTTGCAGAATATTATGACATCATTACGATGTCACAGTAAAATTGACCTCTTAGATTTCTAATATCTTCACTTCATCATTTTATTCCGATAAGACACTTGTGTTAAGTTTTGTCATAATTAGCCTATGAATTTTTAGGTTGTGGCCAAAAAAGTGAGTTTATGAGGTCACAGTTTGACCCCCAAAATCTAATCAGTTCTGTCTTCAGTCCCAGAGGAAATGTGTGCCAATTTTGAAGGAATTCCTTCAAGGTGATTGTGAGATATCACGTTCGTAATAGTGGGAAATAAGTAGGCCTGCGTACGAACACAAGGACACAAAATAAAATGCCTCAGTCGCAGCTGTTGGCAGCTCATAGGCATAAGAAAATATGATATATGGAACAATGTGGGTAATAGAAGCTGCAGTCATCGATATAGAGGCCGTCTGTATCTGCATCTACTCAACAAACTAAATGATCTGTATTCATATCTGGGAATGGATCCAGATTAAACTAAAAATGTGTTGGTTTGTTTGTTGGCAGGATTACACAAGAACTACTGAACAGATTCTCATGCAACTTGGTAGAAGAGTTTGGACATGTGGGAGGAAAGAACCTTTGGACTGGTTCAGGATAAAGGGGCAGATTTAGGAGGTTTTTCTCTTTTTTTGAACATGCAAGGTTGGGTATCAAATACACATAAACTTCTTTATATTTTTCAGGAGACTTGTTAAGTTATGTTAATGATTGTGGTTTGGTTTAGGGTTTAGTTTAATTAAAAGGGACGAGCTCTACTGAATACTGTTAGAAATTGATGTGAGTTGATCAAAAGTTGCTACAGAAAAGCCTCAATATTAACTTGAATGAATCTGAAGTCTATCCCATCAGGATTTTAGAGTGTATATTGTATATATTGACATATGTTACTTGGATTTTACTCGTAAAAAGTACATACTTATTTCAGATGAGTACTTGTTCAAACCTGTGTCATATTATCATGGTTTTGGGTTTAATTTCCTGTTTCCTGTTTTATTTTGACATGCTGTATTTTCCTCTTTACACTTCCTGTGTTTGTTTTTCTTCCCATCTATTTTGACTGTTAGTGTCACCGGTCCCTGTTTGGTCTTCTGTGTTTTCACTTTGTGTACTTTCTCTCCTTCTGTGCTTCTGTGTTCCCTTTTCATTGTTTATTGTTCTACGTTGTTGCTCACCTGTCTTCTTCACCTTTAAAGCTTCCTGTGCATTTTCCCTCCACTGTGATTGTCTGCCCCGCCCCGATTGACCTCACCTGTGTCTCGTTATCTCCTCCTCCTCCTCCTCTCGGAAATATATAGGAAGTATAGGAAGTAAGATTTTGTTTTTATTTTATTTTATTTTATTTCATTTTATTTTTTTAAATGTTTTAATTGAACTGAACTGCACCATCTCGGCCTCATGTGTCTGCACATGGCTCCTAATCTCTAAACTGCTGCTCAAACGCACAACACACATCTCTTATTTTGGCTTGTATTTCATTAAATATGTATTAACAGTGTATTGGGAGAGAAACTAACATAGAATAACACAACATGCACCAACAATAACACTATCACACACCCAAACATGCCTAATAGGATGCACACCCACTGAACCATGAAGCTCATTAGGATGTACACATATCGACACCTGAGAGTGATGAATGGCTGTGTCATCCTGGGAACTATAGTCCCACAGATGGACTTCAGAAGAATCCTTCTACAGCCCTGTTCAATACTGCCTGTCTGGATCAGCAGGAGAAAAACTACATGAAAGTATGGAACATGTCATAAACAGTGAGCTCGTGTCAGCCCATCGACAGCATATGTGTTTAGTCTCTGAACGTATTTGGGTGTGCATGATGTGTGCTAGTATGCTATAAGAGACATAACATATTGTGTGCATGTGTTTGTCAAAACTGTGTAGCGTAGCAGCTGCATGAAGCAGTGGCCAATGGCCTCCTTTTGTTATGCAGGACAGAGAAAACGGCACAGGCTACACACAGAACTCTATGAATGAGTGATAAAACAAAAAGGACCATCTGGTGGGAAGTAAAATAGTACTGCAGTACACAGAGTAATTACACACTCTGTGCATCTAAGGCATCTTTTAATTCTCCTCACTTTCAGTCTTTTGTCTCCTCTCATCTTTGTTCTTATCTCTGCTTTTCTTATTCTCTCTTTCTGCCTTTCTTCTTCTCCATATTTACATTTTATTACTTTTAATTAGCCGACGATTTTATCCAAGGTGACTCACAACCGTGCAATCATCATCTTCATCAGATAAGCCGAAACCGCTTCAAGTGCCACGTTTAGAAACAATTAGAGGCGGCGTTCTTTTCTTTCATTTCCTCTGTGTGTTCTTTCACACACGGCGGACGCTGCCAGCTTCTGCAGGGCCAGCGGTCATTTCAGAAAGGGCCACATGAACTTTACTCACATGAAAATGGACATGCAAAGGCCAGTGACGTCACTCTGCTCTCAGCATGCTCCAGTGACTTCTGTTGTCATGGCCACATGCACTTGGTAACTGTACCAGAGCGGCTGTCAGTGTAAGGGAGCACACACAGGCACAGTAAGGACACAGTGCCGGCTCTCACATACATACTGTGTGTTTTTCCTCTATAATGTGACACTGTTTCCACAATGAAGCATGTCAGGTTTTATGGTCCAACAGAGGCTATACTTGACACAAGCGATACCCTATAATCACATGTTTTCTCCTGGATGGCTATTTTCCAATTAATTGAGAACTGCAGCTCTGTGAGTGGCTACACATTTCCATCATCCACAAAGCAATCTGGGATGAGATCAGGCCTGTGGGAACAGTGGGGTGGAACAACAACTCCCATGAGTGCACCAACTTCTAAACTGGAGTGGATAAACTGTCATATTATTTATCATCAGCCAGAGGAGAGCCTGCAGCTAATTACCCTGAATATTTCCCAGCTGTATGGATGTCTGGAGGATGGCCATGTGTGTGTTTAGGTGCTGCACATGTACAATATGTTTATACAGTAAGAGCCTTTGTGTCATAAGACTGGAAACATAACAAATAATTGTTGGGAAAAAATTAATGTGTTTGCACATATTGCATATATTGTGTTTTCATGATCGGTCATTGATTAATAAGAAACACAAACAACACAACAGCGCCTCCATAGAAGAAAAAAAAATACAGTGTAAAAATACAGTTACAACGTCATTTTCATCGGGCAGGAGACAACCTTGAAACGATGCCCGATCTGCAGACTGCGATCCGCTCGCATCACTGGGCTTATTACACAGGGATTCACAGCAGCTCTCCTCCTCCTCTGTTTCAAACTGGTGCATCTGCTCATATGCAGTCAAAGGTTAAAGGTACAGAGCCAAGATTTCAACTTTTGGTGGGCCTTTTAATTACAGATTTTAAAACTGTTGGCCTTCCTCTGATGGTTTCAGACTAGTCTCACTAAAACAAAAATGAATACCTGGGGTCCGACAAAAGCAATCAAATATAATACAAACAGAATAAAAATTATAGTACATAGAATTTCAGAAAAAAAATCTAAACAAATTAAATTACAGTAAAGACGTTTTAACAAGAGAGAGAAGCACACTGTGCTGTCAATTCCTCAGTTTGCATCAAGCGAAGTGGTTCACTTCAAGGCGATATGAAGACGTGAGGCAGGGATTTTCAGCTCTACCTCCCATCTTCATTGTTTTCTGGGTTCTTTTAGTCTCAATAGGAAACATTAGCAGCTGTGAAATAAAGTGACTCCATGTGATTCTTGCTGCTGATAAACACACTCTACACAGCTGGAGACTGAGGCCAATCTGGAGAATCTGTTTGAAGGTATTTATAAATCGATGCATGTTGTCCCAGAACAAGGAATTAATTTAGCTGTAGTCGACAACATCAGAAAGAATCCTAAAAAGTTCTTCTGCCATCATCTCTGGTAGATTTATCTGCAGACTGACAGTAGCCACCAGACACGCCTACTCCATGATCCACTCTGGAAATGATGAGCCACCAGTAGCAGAGATATTCTAAAAGTACTCTCAGAACTTCTGGGTATGTGGGGCGCTTATGAGTAATCCAAAATGAATGTGGCTGTAGGGAGCAGATGCCCTAAAACTAAAAGTTTATGGGGAAAAATTGTTTTTTCTGACAACTTTCATCATGTTTTTGATATAATGGGTTGATACGATAAATATCAGTCCATTAGATATTTTTTTGCTGCTTCAATTATTGTGAAATACCGTTATTTATGTAGTAGCGTTGGTAGCACTCTTTGCATCACAAGCCACTTTACGGCACTATACTGTACTTGACAGCATTAGTAGTTGGTGGAATCATTTAGATATTTATTCAATATCATTTCTGTCTGTAGTTTGTAGACTCCAGGAAACTTCGAGGAAGGGTGTCCGGTCGCAATCAGTCGTAAATCCTTAACTGACCAATCAGCATTCATTAGCAGAATCCTACTGTAGGGGTTTGTGAGCAAAATCGCCGTCCTTGTAAGAAAAACAAAAGGACATTGGTATGTTTTCATTCTACCTCTGATATATAATCAATACTATATTTGCACAAACTAAAATAAAATTGGGGCATTTTTGTCTGGCAGTAGGTGAAAATAATTATTTTAGCTGTTTAGCTCCATTCACTCCCATTCATTTACTCAGACTCCTTCACGCAGCCGATTTTGGTACATAGGAATTGAACAGGCTGTCTGTAGAATGGCTGTGACTGTAATACGTGTTTATGTTACTAAAGATCTCAGGGGGAGTTTTGTGTAGTACTTTGTGAGACAGCAGCTGGACCTTTCTCCAGATCACTAATGCTGATGAATGATCTCTGCAAGATGACGAGCCTGGGCTTACTTGAAATGAGCTGTTGTGATTGGTCCAGACTTCACACCTGATAGTAGCTTAATGAATGTTGTCTTTTACATTTATTTAGAAAGGAAAACAATTGTTTCGGTCTTAATTGTGAATTCAAATGTTATTTTAAATAATTAAAAAGATGAAAGTAAGGAAAATATGTTCTCGCAATCATTTAGTGTGGGCTAGCTGTGCAAGTGGGTGGGCCCAGGTCCACTAGGCCCACCCACAATGCTGTGCCTAAGTGGGGGCAAAGGGTTCTCCAGTCAAGAACCACATATCTTACCCTTAGTGAGATGAGCGTCACCGTAGCAATGCACTAGAGATGACACTGTAATTGATTAAATTAAAGTTACACCAAATACACAAATCTCAGATCTCACATCTGCACTAATAAGAGCACAACAGCAACTTCTCTCCTGTAGTCTGATTGCATAGGAAACAAACTATAGTTGACAATGCCTGTTTAATTGACTACTACTATTTTTCATGAATCATTTTAATGTGCTGGATATTTGTCTTTGTCTTGTTTTTGTGTGGTTCACCTCTTTTTTTTTTCCAAAGAAAATGTAAACTGCATTTTCATGTGTTATATTTTGATATCCTATGTTTCCATTTTAATAAAACATATTTGACAAAAAAACCCCCACACCTACAGTTAATTAAGAGACTAAAAACTTCTTTGCGCCCAGGTTATGCACCGTTAACTGAAAAAGGGAGTTGACCCTAAATACACAGGAACCATGGACCTAAGACCACGCATTATAGATCACTTAAATAGGGCCCTCTTGTGTTACAGATTTAATTTTCACACTCTCTCTGCGTTATCATAAAAGTAATTTCCAGTATCTCCTACTCTTTGGATATCCATGAGCATCTTGAGCTATCAAGAGATCACCGCCTTCCTCTCTCTGCCTGTCTCTGTGTCTCCTCTGTCCACGTAATTGTGGTTCTATAACACGGTTAGTGGAAACATATAATATCATCACTATGAGACACAATATAATCAGGACAGTAATTTGATCAGGAACTGCTGCCACCTGCTTTTAACATTGTTGCTCTCATGACTCTCATGAACAGGACAAGGTTGACTCAGGAACACGCAGACGTTTAGGTGGGACACATGCAGATTATATGGAGGTTACCAGTGATCGGAAAATAGCTCAAGTGTTGTTAAAATTCTGCAGCAGCTCTGAGCTACTTACAGTACATTGGAAAGGCTGTAAGAATAGATCTGAAGAGAAAAGCGATATTACGGATTTATTCAAAAGCACATGCAGCGTTCAGAAAAGCTCTTCTGACACTTTCAACTGCTTTAAATGAACTTTGAAAAATAAAAGACATCATGATGATTTGAGGCGGATCATCTGTCTCATACATTTTCTCATTATATGGAAATAAACATGTACCAACAACAGTCTGAATGGTGAGAAAAATAAATCTGAACTTTGTTTTTGGAAACAGTCAGCAGTAACATCAAGTATAATTCAGAGTAGACAGGTTCTAATGTTACAGTAAAAGGCCTTTAACTGAGTGATATTAAAGCTTTGATTGTTCCCTGACGTCTTCTCCCTCATGTCTGGGGGTGTCTCGCTCTACGTTCACCGTCTCTCTTTCCTGTACATGATCTATTAAATGGCTCCACAGAGCAGCACAACATCACCTCTGGACTTTTATGTAACACCAGGCAGCTATTTAGAGGCTTTCGACCATAACCTGCTTTTGATTTAGGGCACGTTATGTCATTAGCTGCTTATGAATGCTACTATGAAATGTTAGTACAGTGGACTACCTTCAGTTCATGCAGTGAAATCTGTGATATTACAGCTCAGGAGCCCAAGGATTTTCATTTTGGATGAACGAAATCATCCTTTGTTGAAGATGTAAGAGGTGGTGAGCCCTTTATGTAGCGAGGCAAAGGTTAGGGTGTGGTTTGAGGTGGTGTATGTATAATGTATTATTATTATTTTTTTTTGAGATACTGTATTAATCCCACAGGGGGAAACTCTTTCTCTGCATTTGACCCATCCCTGAGGAGCAGTGGGCTGCCACTACATTACGGCACTTGGGGAATTCAGTATCTTGCTTAAGGATACTTCGACTTGTGGACTTGCAGGGACTTGCAGGGACTGGGGATCGAACCACCAACCCTGCGTTCCGTGAATGACCGCTCTACCTCCTGAGCCACGGCTGCAAAGGGATGTCTTTCCTCATCTTTTCCTCAGCTACAAAAGTTTGGAGTTGCCTCCTATAATGAAGAAACTGTGTACAGTGTAAAATGGGTTTTTACTTGTTTTTTTTAAACATTTATTATTATTATTATTTTTATTATTGTTATTGTTATTGTTATTATTATTGGGGCTGAAAACTGCCATCTGCTACAGTTGGATAGACTACTTATAGAGCAGTGAGTGAATCACAACAGCTAAAACCAAAACAGAGAGTTAAAATGCTCTATGGAGCTGAAGGAAACTGCACAGCTGGCTGTCAATTCCTTGTGGGTTGAGTGTTCCAAGTGTTAATAAAAAATATTTATTATTGCTGCTTTAAAGGTGGAGTTTGTAGCGTTGGAGAAAGCAACAATAGTATGCAGGCCTCCCTCCATAGTCACTGCTCCGAAACACATAAACACAGTGCCTGATGGCATTTACTGCCATGTAGCTCCTACTCGGACATCTGTGTGTTTTAGTCTAATAAAGAAAATAAGAATTGTATTCCTCAATAATAAAATCCATATTAACACAAGCAAAACAAACCTCAATCTGAAAAGGTAACCCATGTCACGGCTCGCCTGTGACTCTGTTTATATTTTCTCTCATTATCTATATATTACTAAGAGTAGTGTCCCCCTCCCCTGTTTGTCTCATTGGATGTGTTGGGGGGCGTGGTAGACACGACAGACAGGTAGGCCATCCAATCATTTGAGCCAAGTTAAATGATTGGACAGATTTATTTATTTATTTTTTATTGATTGCTGACAGGATGTGGAGTGATTTTCTACAAATATAACAAATAACCGGAGATTTAACCATTATTTGTTTGCCAAAGTGACAACTTGAATGCTAAAAACTCCAATATTGACATCTTTAATGGGATTTTTGGTATTATGCAGAATCATCTAATACTATCGCCCTCTACTGGGGTACACACAGGCAGAGAGCATTAACCAGCGGCTAATGTCCATCTCAGTCCCAGGCAATCATTTACAGGTACTGTCCTAAAAAGTGCTCTCAGTGCTTCATGACCCTATAATTATGTACAAGGAGCTCAATTGCCTGGCCAGGCTGCAAACGTCCTGTAATCTCAGCTGAAGTACTGCAACATCACTAACATCTTCATTTTCATCTTTTCTCTCTCATCTCCAGAACCACAGGGAGAAATCAGAGAGCCAGAGGATACCTTCATCCTCCACCTGCCGTCGTTTTTTCTCCATTTCTCCTCAGCCCTCTGTGTCAGTAAAATAAAACACAACAAAATAATAAAGATGAGTACCTTGGTTACATTTTTATAAAGACAGGATCCTTTGAGGGTAGATAGAAAGAGGAAAGGCGCATCAGTAATTACCTTGCCTTCTTTGTGCGCTGCTCCTTCTGTTCTCTACATACCAACTGTTCACCACTAATTGGTATCACAATAGAGCAGGAGGTGGTTTTAATAAAAAAGTACACAAAGAAGCCACTCAGTTACTCTAAAACAAGTTATTAATGTCTTCCATGCTTATTTTCTAGAAACAATTATCTTCCTCCCGACAGTTGCTTGACCACAATATGCCATTTATTCAGACCTGCCCAGTGCACAGGACCATTTCACCTGCTACACCAACCTTCAGCTGATTAGAATCATGACTCATAATTACCCAACAACCCTTTGGGCAGCTATCTATATGGGCTCAGAGCAGGCAGCAGTGGAGCTCAGATAAACAGTGTGTGCTTATTTATCTGTTCTTGTGCGCATGCTCTCTGCCTGTGTGTACCTTTGCATGAATGTGTGACTGTGTGCAGAGCTGCTGCTGTGTTTGGTCTGTGTAATCCAGAGCAGCCACTTTGTACTGGACCAGTGTGCTCAGGATGATGGATGCCAGTGTAGCACTGGGCTGCTCAGTATGACATGACAAGACACAGGACATTCGTCTAGCTGGTTGTCTGATGCACATAGTAAAGAGCATCATTTAGCTTGTACTCACATTCCAAATGGAGCAGTAGCTGATTTACATTTTTTTTTTTTACTAACATAGTTTGTTTACATGCACACAAGTACCCAGGCTTGTCATTTTTAAACATGCATGATTCCAGGTAAGTTGTACTCCATGTTTTCTAGGTCAAATTTATTTATTTGGAATTGCTCGACTAACATCCACCAAGCCTAAAGTTCCTCCTGCATTGTCTACCATCATAGTTTTGTGTATTTCAAACTGAGGAAGCACCTACCACCTGCAAAAGCTGGATAAGGCACTACAGTCATTATTGGCGTTCCGCAAGTACCATATCTGGGTTTCTCCGGTTTTTGAAACCACAATATGATTGTTTACATGCGTACAACATATACTCCACAAATCGTATCACAACCAGGATGCTTATGTTCATGTAAATGCACTCACAGACAACACAGACTGTCTGTGTCATCACTAGCTACCTTTAGGTTTGTGGTCTATGATCTTTAACAGTTTCAAGAGGGAAGAAACCCAAATTTGGGGAAGGGAATGAGCCGGCATGGAGCCTAAGTTGGATAAACGAGGGGGCAGTCGAGTGCGACAGGCTGCCAACCTTATCTGTTCCCAAACATACCTATCTTTAAGCCATAATACCTTTTCAATGAATCAGTTTTTAAATTTTCGAAACCATGACATCATCTTGTATATCTTGGGAGGCTTTTCTCAGTCAGTTCCATCGAGGATGGACTGCAACAAAAATGTTTGGCCCAGGCTGCTCCACAATGTTGGGTACAGTTGATGACACTGAAGCTACAGTAAAGCCACCCCTGCAGCAACCATGTTGGTTATTTTGGCACATTTGCTGGCATCTGCCTGTAGATTTTTTATATATCTTTTGCCCATATCCATACCCCTCTTGCAGTTTGGTTTGTCCACTTTGGCCCTGCTTCATCCACAGAGCTTTGGCTCTGAGCCACTATATCTGACACAAGAAACACAGAAGACAAGAGTGTGAAGGGGCGGGGCCTAGTCAAATAATGTGATTGGGCCAGCCCAGTATCAGTATAGAAAATGAACCAATAGCTCGCTGTTCCTGCATTATGGGTGGATTTATATATGTGGGAAAATGCCTGATATGCCAGATTACCAGTCCAGCCCTGAGTTTCATACAGTTCCAGTTCACTCAGGACCTGCATTTAGTGATAATTACAGCGACGCAGCTTTAGATGATTCCTTATCAGCTCCAGTATTTAGATGCAACCTGAACAACTAATCATCATTCGGGTAACACAGATATTTGTGGCCGGAATGCATCTGCACGTCACAGCTCTTACTTGACTTTCACTTGAATTAAAACGATAACACCTCAGACATGGCGAGTCAACACTATCTATATTTGCAGATTCCCTGTCAGTTGGTTCCAGGAGTGCAAATCCTCTGTGCCAGCTGTATGCACAAACAAAAGACGTGCACATACAGACAAGAATCCTGTGGTCAGATAAACAGTTCTGTCAGGGGAACGGCAGATGGAGAAGTATGTGGAGAATCAACCACAAACAGCCTCTTCACACATTATATTAACCTTATAACCTTTTTCCTTGTTCCATGTATCCATCAACCCTCTTTGACCTTTCAACCTTCTCTTTTCCTCCATCCCCTTTCAATCTCTGTCCCACTGAACTGTGACCTTTGCCCCTCCTCCCATATCAGTCGTGTACGGCCTTTATACAAACACACAGACATCCAACCAATAAGAGGTATGGAGACATGGAGGCAGACAGACATGAGTTTTCACTCTCGGCACATTAAGTCATCAATACTTGACCGACGCATTAGGATGCACGTTATCTGCGTGCACAAGTGCACACTATGCCAGCCTAACAACACACACGCACAAACACTCCAGTCACAGCCACATTCCCACACACACTGCAGACAGAAGTATAGATTGTTCAGGATTTACTCTACGTTTGTTAAAGTTAACAGCTATGTGCTCATAAACTGTTTTTTTCCCCACTTGCCCCATCATTGTGTCCATGAGCTCGATACTCAAAAAAATTATTTATTTTATATTTTTATATAAATTATTTCTCAACATGCTTCCAATAGGTAATATTAGAGGTAATATTTTTCTGATGAAAACCCTCCACATCAGCTTTTGCATCAAGAAAATATGTTGTGGAAAATGTACACTCTAACAGCTTGTGAATGCTGAAGCTGAAAAAGACTTGCCGCATGGCCTCAACTCTACCAGAAGGCAACAAATATCTGCTACAGCCAAGCAAACGAGAAAAATGCTTGTTTTAGAAGTCAAATCAGAAAGACAGAAAAAATATTTAAAAAAAAATATAACAAGAAGTAAAACAATAAATGAAAAAAAACAAACTAGCTGACATCCCAAATAAAAAAATGGCTTCACTGACCCATGATGTTTTCACTTTCCGATACAATTAACATTACCTTTATTAGCCTAAATGATCACCTGAAAAAATGAAATTGCATCATGATAATTAGATGCTTGACTAAAAATGGCTTTGAGACCTCCACCAAGGAGGCAGTCAGAGCTCTACACAAAACCCACAGTTCAACTAATGAATGAAAGCTTTGCTCAACAAAAGACTCCACTATGGGATCTCAGGAAGCAAAAAAGCAGATGATTCACCTCCTGTAGTCTGATCAGTGCGCTGTTGTCAGCTCCAGGCACAGGTCAGTCTGGGAGACGGGCAGTTTGATAGTAGGTGCACTGAGTAGAGAGGATGAATTTGAAGACTAATCATATTCTGTAGAAAGAATGAACAAGGCGAAACTAGGCCAGACTTTTCGGGCTCATTGCCATGGTTTGGCAAGCTAGTTGATAATAACGCTCAGGAAGAGACGAGCCTTTGTCTCGGTCAAACTTTGAATTCAGTAATGCTCTGCAGGCTGAATGGGAAGGATTGGTGGGCTGAAAGTGGGCTGCGGGTCACCAGTTGTGTTGGATTCATGCAGATGTATACTTTTGTTATCAATCTTTTACATGGTAAATGAAAGGTTACTATTACCCAATCAGAGTGCACAAATACGGCCCATGTTGTAAAAAAGAAAAGAAAAAAGAAAAAGTATTTTCTTTAAACAAAATGTATTTTCTCAGGTATGAAAGTCACAAAAATGTCAACTAGAAAGGCCCTTAGTAGAGTCCAACCAAGCACCAACAGTCAAGACATGTGTGGCAACTAAATGGCTCACGGTTCTCAAAAAAGAATAATGGATCCATTCCTTTATCTGCATGTACTCCAATATTCAGTGGTTGCTTCTTTGGGATAACGCCCGTTCTTCCAGTCAGTTTCATATAATCCGTTTAATCGTTAAAGCGCCAGAGCCAAAAAAGGTCAAAAAAGTCTTGTAAAGTTAAAAAAATCTCAAATCCATCACTTTATCCAGATCCACTCCAATTTAATGGGTTCTTTCTTGCTATGCCAAACTCTCATCAAGCAGTTTCTGCCAGTGAGAACATTACCTCCTCGGTGGAGGTAATTACTGAACATTTGAGTCCATCAGCAGGTCTGCTGACTTTTCTCTAACACGGATGTGAGGAACTTGAGCAAAGGTGCAGTATTTCTATTCCCAAAGCTCTGAAACCGGTGCATGTGTCACTGAGTGGGAGTGTTGTCTTTTTCTCAACTCTTCACAACTTCCTACGCACATATGCACATGAACACATACAGGGATAGAAAGGGTCTATTTTTAAAAAGCAGAAACAGAATTAACTTCATTTACTTGAACTCTTAGGAGGGAAACTGTAAGCCCACACAATGTCACCTTCAGGCACATCAAGAGGATAACCACTGATGTGTTTGCACAATAAAGGCAAAAGCACCAATCTGTATAAACCTACAGTGGAAATAGAAGCGTAAACATTAGAGAAATAATGGACCTGGTCCAATTTACATTAAGCATAATCTGTTTATAGAGTCAATAATCAATGGGGTCCAAGATTGGAACTCTAGAAACTTATTATTTCAAAGCTGCACTGATCAATATTTTTTATCTACAAGAGACCCTGTAACAGAATCCACAGAGAAATATCACCTAACTCTGCAGTTCACCTCAGCTTTTCAGCATGTTTGAGCACTTTTAAGTTAATTGGGTTTTATGGCAAGTTTACTGCTCCTTCAGCATTGTTTCTAGCAGCAGCAGGCAGTTGTTCTCAGGGAAAAAAAGCTTGACTAAATCCACTGTACCCAAACTGACCAGCAACAAACACCAGACAGCCAAGTTAGTGACCAGCTGCTGATCATAATGGAGCATTTAGCAAAAGATACAGGTACACAATTCCATCAGGAGTTAGTGGAGTCATTGTAACTTCGTGTGGCACTATGCATCTGCAATTACAGGTTGTTGCATTGCATAAAAGTGACCAAAGAATTGATGAATGCAAGTTTATGCAATGCAATTAAACAACTAAAACAAAGGTTGCTGCCTCCTCCTAATCATGCTATATTTTAGGGATACCATTGCTCTTTACCGATGCCAATAGTTTCACTGTTACAGTTTTATCTCACTATATTAGAATGAAAGTATATTCCTAGAAATAAATACATAGTTCATTACTGTCTTCTTGTATATTTACTACACAATACTGGTCAGAGTATTCTCAATAAATTACGGTATACAACTGTATTTACAGTATGTAAACTCTATTTGAATCTACGGTATGTATCCGGTATTTAATGATAATCACATAATAAATAACAAATAAATATACAGTAAATAAATAAATAAATAACAAATAATATATAAATAATATACAATAAATAATAATATTGAATAAATAAATATATTAAATAATATACAGCAATTCTACTACTAAATGGACTGTACTTACAAAGCATCTCTCTAGTCTGACTGACCGCTCAAAGCACTTTACACAAGCCAGAATTTATCCATTACCGCACAGAGGTAATCATGTAAGGCAAGGCGCCACCGGCTCACCAGGAGCCATCACTCACACACCAACTCAAAATGTAGACTGCAGGGGCCGGAGATCAAGACACCAACCTTTCAATGGGTGGAAGATGGCCCTACCTCCTGAGCCACAGCCGCCCTCCTTAAGTGCTGCAATCACATGTTATTTCTCCCAGATTGCACTGCAGTTTACAGCATGCCACTGAAAACCAAAGCCTGTTCCTGTTCTTAGCTATTATTTATCATACTTGTGACAGCACTTCTTTCCTTGTGCATAATGTATGCTTCATGCCTGCAGTTATGCAGTGGGCCTATGTGTCTGGAGTATTCTGCTCTGCTACACTTTCAGGTTCAACCCTTAGCATCTGTTAGCAGCCTGAGCTAACAGCTCAGAGGGCAGTCCTGAATACAGAAGGTGTTTTTGAATGTTGGGCTTTCATAAGAAAAATCTTCACGGCGTTTTTATTCTTATGAACGTCATGAAAAATCCAAACCTTAAGAAAGTTTACAAAAACGTAACCCTTTCTCAAACTTTATCGAGGGCTCTGGGCTCTGGTGATGGAGAGAACAAATGGAATAGGAGGGACAGAGAGGAGGATATAATTGGTAAATATAGAGAGGAGACAGGAGCAAATGACTGCTGGCTGTCAGTAGTGAGGTGAATATTGCTATGGAAACAGCCCAAAGTTCAGGTCATGGCAAACACAGGTAAGTGTTTGTGTGTGTGAGAGAGACTGAAACAAGAGTTCCTTTTACACCACTTTAAAGGGCCAATCATTGAGAAATGTTTCGTGTTGATGGCTTTTAAATGTTTAAACCTATTAAACCTTTCTCAGCTCCACCCACAACTGATTTGAGAGATTGAGTCAAACGCTAATTAAAGTCTTGATGGAGACCACTCTCAAACCAAGTCACCAAATATGAAGCTATAGGTAAATGCTTAGCGTATAGCTAGCCTGGCTCTGTCTAAAGTTAATAACATATCAACAAACATCTTTCAGGCTCACTAAATAGTAGGATGTTTGTTTAATCCATACTGAAATATAAATAACACTAGAATGGCAGTTTGTGTTGTGCATACCTCCTCCAAGGTCGAACATGTAATTTTTGTGTAATTTGGGAAAATGCTGAAAAACGCTCTATCTAGGAATGTTAATAAAGAAAGTGGAAAAAAAATTCCTGGATTTGTCCCTTTATCCAGATCAGCACCAATATTTAATGGGCTCTTTCTTGGCCCATGTTCCATCCTTCTACCAAGTTTCATGGAAATCCATCCAGTAGATTTAGCATAATTCTGCTGACAAACATAGCAGAATTATGATAATAATATTACCCAACCAATCAATGGACACGGGTGAAAACATAACCTCCTCGGCAGAGGTAAAAAAATAAAGTTTATGTTTTTAGAAGAGCTGACATGCTGTACTTACTTGTTAAAGTAGCATCAGACCACTGATTTACAATTTCAAAACAAATTACAGCACATAATTCCACCACAACTATATTTTTTAAATTTATTGCTGGATACAGATTAGCGAATGGGATGTGAGATCAGATGAGTGATGAGTGAGCACTGAGGGACTACACTCGGCGCTGATGTTAAGATTTTCTTCATGTAATTTATATCTAGTGTGGAGGTGATGATGAACAAGCAGTTTCACAGGAACTACTTAGCAGGTGTCCATTATCAGGAATTAACGGACACCCTGCAGTCGATCGTATCGGAGTATTCACCCTGTCCACGGTGTTATATAGGCTGGTGCCTGGCTGGGCTGCATATTAATGGTTATTATATGGTCCTTATGTGCTGTCTCTTGAGTAGATTTGTATAATGTATTCACAGTGCATACTATTCAGAGTGATGGAATGCTCTAGCAGTGTAGTCGTTTTTGTAATGACTTAATACAGAAAGACACAGTGCAAGAATGATATTAATGAAGCGTGACTTCAGATAGATACAGAAGGCACGCTCCATTTAGAAATGTTTAAGTAAAAGTAAATATATAATATGATGTTTAAATATAGTCTTTCTGTATTTTGTGTTCCAGCTGAGGACCTGGGACTGTTCTGTGTGGAGTTTGCATGTTCTCCCCTTGTCTGTGTGGGTTTCCTCCGGGTTCTCCGGCTTCCTCCCACCACCAAACATGTGCAATATAGGTGAATTGGTGGCTGTAAAATTGCCCGTTGCCCAAAGTCAGCTGGGATAGGCTCCAGTGTGTTTTGGTTTTGAAGACTTTAGTCCAGCGGTTTGGATGAAAGGCTGTCAGAGTTGACGTAACATATAATCATGTTGCTTCTGCCTGTGATTTACTGCAAGGTGCCCTGTATTTATCTTGTTCCCACATGATTGTTTACATATGGGCGATATTATCTCCTTGTTTCAGCTGACAAGGAGTAATGCAGGGAGCTGGTGCTGCTCACATTTGTATTCACTTAACATTAGAGAAATATGGCACAGAAGCTGACAACTGACAGTTTGAATAAGAAAGACTTCAACTGAAGATTTAACATTTGCAACTGTTGCTTGTTTATAAATCCATTTGAGTGTAAGTCCAGTAATCACTGTCATAGCTCCTACTGAAGCCACAGATATCTGGATCTTTGGTCTGTGTATCTTTTGGTAGTTAGATTTTCATTCCAGGAACGGATATCAAAAAACGAGTGGTTATTTGATTTTTCTTTTTTAAAGTACAAAAGCCAATTTCCAATTTTCATAGCCAAAAAGGGAGGAGTGAAATAAAAAAAAATAAAAAAAGAGATTTGATTTTTTTTTTTTGGAAACATTTCTGCAAAATAGAATGTTCAGTGTTCTCATAGTAGAATGTTCAGTGTTCTTACAATAGAATTCTCAGTGTTCTCATAATAGTATGGAGCCCCTCTGGTGACATTGGAAAAAATAAAAATAAATGCGTGGCCACGAGTTAGTATCTCTGGCCACGAGATAATTAATGTGTGGCCATGAGATAACGAGCCGGATTCACTCCCTATCGCCATGTTACAGCTAAATATAAATAATATCCTGTGTAATAGGTGCTGTTGCATTTTCCTTTACAGGTTTTGTTATGTTTAAGTACGTACAAGACCCTCTTTAACTGTGAAATTCTCCATTACATTCACCATCTAGTCACTAACATTGTCCAACATCAGATATCTGCTGCTCCACGGCGCTGACAGTAAAACAGACAGCTAACCAGAACTAACATGAAAGACTGCATGAGGCTGAAGAGAACAGCAGGGCTGGGTGGGGTTAATCACAAAGAGCGACACCTTTCATATTACACTTTTTTTCATTGGATCCATTGTTCGTGCAGGAATATTGATTAGTGCTGATTTAAAAGTGTGTCAAAGCTTAACCAGTTTGACATCTGCATGCTCTGATTAGCCAAGTTTTGTCTGTAAGCAGACGACACCAGATCCCGTCGCAAACCGTCTCGGTTGGTTGCAACAAAATCTGTGTGTACACGTTCTAATCAATTCTGCCAGCTGCATGTTAAATATACTCAGACACACACACATACACACACTTTGGATTCAGCAGATGGGAGGCCAAGAACAGAAAGGGAAAGAAGAAGAAGTCTAAAATCAGGTTAACATGGGGCACCGAGCCGCAGCTCACTAATTACCGTACTCTCATCCTCGCTCCCAGCGCACACACACACACGCATGCGCACACACACACACACACACACACACACACACACACACACACACACACACACACACACACACACACACACACACACACACACACACACACACACTCTTTGAGGTCAGCACATGGCCTGTAGTCCATGCAGGTAATGAGAGACCATGTCTGCTCCAAACGTATACTGTGTGGTCCACACATAGTCATTTGTTTGACTTTCATATACCATTATCAGTGTGTGGCCGGTTCTCCATGAATTTATAAAGCTGTTACATTAACCACATCTGGAACACATGCAGCTCCACCCAATGCACCTCCTCCCGACCTCACAGGAGAAGTAGATCAGGGTCTTTGGGGACAGGACAGGAGGGCACCTTTAGGTTAGACTGAGCGGCAACACAGCTACAGCTGCAGCTAACGACTGTAGCATAGAAACAGAAAAGTCTTAGTTGCAGAATGCTAAAGTACTGCAAAGTAATACAGCCAAGTTTCAGTCAACATAATGAATAATGAATGAATAGTTTAATCAGTTAAAGGGGTAAATGAGTGACAGCAACACTCACTCAGTTTCCAAATATAAACCTCTGTCTGGAACATTAACTCCACCAAACCCAAATCCTCCTCTCTGCATCCTCTGAGCAGAGGTAGAGACAGGACCAGCGGTGAAAACATAATCTCTCAATGTTCACACTGTCGCTTCTCAATGACCTGCCAACAGCTGCAGGCAGGCAACTAACCCCTTCAACCACATACACACAAATACACTCACCATCCACGGCACAGCTGTCCACCCTAAATGTAGCCTCAGCGAGAGGCACATATTTCCACAAAATGAATATAATCCAGAGTAAATATCTTTAAATCTCATTCAGATGGATTACAGAGAGGAACCAGTGGCCCCTCTAAATCCTCCTCCTGCAGTTCAGTTTACATTAGCAAAAATAAAGTAGTCAGCTAAATACTAGCATCTGTAGCAAAGTCTCTGTAAAGCAGTCGGCTCAGTTGTATGTGTTTATAAGTTATTCAGAACTCATTTCAACATATACATTTCATATATTGGGATATTGGTGAATTGAGAGCAAGTACAGTGTATCTTTCTGCCGGACAAATCGTTTTTATTCATGTATTTATTTGTTTCTATGTAAAAATAATCTTCAATATAGTGACTATATGAGGATTATTTGGGTAGGAACGTGAGGTGCATTTCATTGAAGAAAAACATGTCGCAATAAGTTATTTATGTTGTCGTCAAGTTAACTGTATATCTAAGAAAAATAATTCTATTTATATATATTATTATTATTTTTCTTTTTTCCATTTTTCTTCTGTGATTAAAACACAACCACCTGTGTGGTTTAATGTCTTAAAATAATATAACTAAATAAACAGGTACAATTCATTCAATCAATTTCAGCCCTTTAATCTAACAAATCATTAATTTGCATACATACATTGACATGCATCTTCAAAATGCACTCCACCAATATGCACATTCGAGGTACAGGCATGTAGTGCTCTTTGCTGGAGGCCTCTGGAGAAGGCGAAATACAAATGAATGATTCATGGCACACATGAAAACAAACCATGAAAGCCGCTGTGTTTACATGATGAAAAATCACTGGGGAAGGATTTAATCAATATAATAAGGGCTAAGAAAAACCCAAATTATTTCTCTGGGCATGAGCTCATCTGACATGGACTGACACAAGGTGGAATGAGTCCACATTTCCGCATGAATGAGTCTGCATGAGTAACTACTGTAGGTTCATTAATGCTGAAAGGTACACACAGGTTTTAGGAACAACATCTGCTGCCATCCAGACGACGTCTTTTTCAGGGACGTCCCTGTTTATTCCGGCAAGACAATGAAGACACGTTCTGCTGCCTTACAACAGCTTCAGAGTAAAAGAGTCCAGGTAGTAGACCGGCCCATCCCCCATTGAAGCACCAAATACGAAAACGGAAACCTATATCAAGCCAGAATGGGACATGTTTTAACATTTAAGACTAGTTTCCTGACATGACAACTCGCTTGCAATACATTGGATTGATGATGTTCAGGAGCAGCATGGATATATGGGTATATTGTGTATTTCAGGACATGCAGCTTTAGCAGTGAGCAGGACTGGAAGGACACCAGTTCAACCAATGGTCACAGCGTCTCCTCCTCTCTCCTGTCTCCTCTCTGCTCCTCAATTGGATTTAAAATTATAACAACAAAACAATTTATAACACAGACTAAAGAGGAGGGGCTGTGTGTGTGTGTGTGTGTGTGTGTGTGTGTGTGTGTGTGTGTGTGTGTATAAGTGTGTTGTACTATGTATGACGCATGAGATGATTTATATAATCTCTATGTGTCACAGAGCACAAGTGAGGTTAATGTCTATCCACAGTGTGAGTGTGTCTGTGTAAGTCAGGCCCTGCAGCAGACAGTTGACCTTCTGTGGTTGTGTCTCCTTATTACTTTTTAGCTCCTTGCTTGGACTGGTTTAATGCATATTATGGAGGTGCTTTGCAGACTGGCAGTGCTCTCCACACTGCTTTGAGTTTTCAGATATCCTGTCATACACTACCTGTGTGTTTCATTTGTTTTCAGCTGTCATCCTCCACATCTGCTGACCCCTGTCCTGTTTATTTTCATGAACAGGAGGGAAAGCTGAGAGACCAAACGCCAGTGAAAAACCCAAGAGAGACAGCTCAGGTGTGATATGATTCACTGACAGATTTAGTCACTGACAGACTAACCGGTAGATTTGGTTTTATATTTATGCAACATCTGTGATTTTAAAGCCCTGTCAGAATGATTTGTGATTTTTGTGGGCCTATAAATACAAAAGCTTTGCTCTGTTTGACCCTGATGTCGCTCTCTGAACTATGTGGGAGGAGGACGAATGTAAGTATATAATAATGAAGCTTTTATCTCATAAAATGTCAACATCCTTTACTCAAAATCATGCCTTGGTGTTTTATTTCAATTCAGCGTAATTTATAGCTCCAGAAGTCCATATTTGTATACTAACAATGGGTGAAATGGTTGAGGGTAATTGGGAAATGTGTCGCGACTGGAAATTATCAGCCAACTTTGCAATTCCTCTCAGAGCCAACAACGTGTTGCAGTGTCTCCTTTTTGACCTCCCAGCTAAACTGTTTTGGTTTCAATCCCATCAAACCTTTTCTGCAGCATCAGTCACCCTTTAGAAGAAATAATACACCGACTTTACACAAACTACTCAATCAGAGGCAATGCTAGCAACGAGCTAGTGAAGGTATTGAGACATTTAGCGGCTTAGCAGCCAGCAGAGCTAAAAGACGTGAGAATTTTGGACATAAATATGACCCCAGATGTGCGCTGATGTTCCTGTGCGTGTGCACAGGATGTGTAAACTGCTCAGCTATTATGTTAGCAAAGAAAGACTGATGCAGCTTGGTTAGGGTTAACAAGACGTTAACAAGACGACAATGTGATGTCAACATAGAAATATGTGCCAGTAGAAATAATGTAACTGGGCTGCTTTACCGTTTAATGTTCCTGGTAGATTGGACTGAACCAGGGTCAGATTCAAATCCTGTAAGACTCGTCCATTCAGCCATGAATTCCCTGTAAGACATCCGACAAAGCTACATTAAATAGAGCAAATCACCATACAGTTTCTGACTGTGTCTATCTTTGGGCAACGCACAACCAAAAGCAACAAAATTTAGCAGACACCCCCAGGTTCATGTGCCAGCATGGCAACATGTATGGATGTACTGTAGGAACCGAGATAGACAGATGGAGGATACAGAGAAGACGGGAGGATGGCAGACATGCGAGAGTGTCGGGGGAAGAGAGAGAGAGAGAGAGAGAGAGAGAGAGAGAGAGAGAGAGAGAGAGAGAGATGAGAGATGTGCTGTAAAGGACGCACGCCCACATGAAGGCAGAGTGAAAAGATGAAGCCCATACGTCCTGCGTAGAAATGAAAGAGAGACAAGTGAAGAGGGTGGAGGAGAGATTGGTAAGTGAACATGGCCTGGTCTCTAATCAGCTTTGCAGGATCTAATTATGGTTAAAGTAGACACATGCTGTAATCATACATCTACATGTAGACATGCACAATATACTGCTGGTTTAACACAGCCTGCATTTTCTGGTTTAGGGTGAGGTCACTCCCCAACCTTAAGTACCATCTTCTTAAGGCAGTATATTTGAGTTATTCCAAAAAATTATATTTTAGTGTGACATTTTAAGACAGAAGACCTTGAAAGGCTGGATTATTAAATATCCACCTCCAGTCGTTACGGACATTAGCTGATTTGTGCTTCATCTTGTTACCTTGCAGCAGATCAGGGTAAGTATCCATCCAGTATCTTATCGTTTTATGAACTATATTTGTTTTCCTCAGAGACTCGCCAGCAGATTAATTCATCAATGCTACATCGAAAGTGACGGGTATACAAGTATAATATGTGAGCTTTAGAGGTGTTGGTTGGTATATTCAAGCTAGCTGTTCTCATTGTTAGCATAGAGACAGCCTCCAGTCTTACTGCTAAGCTAGACTAAACATGTCCTCTCCTGCTCTACAGACATGAGATTGATGTTGGTCTTCTCAACGTTCCCTCAAAAAGAAAGCACACAACCCCAAACATCAAAATGTAACAATTCTCCTTCATAGGCTCAGACTATTTGAAGCATGTGGTAAAACAACAGAAACCATCCCTTACATATTATTATGTAATATAATATTCTCTGTATATACGTACTTTTTTATCAAATGTGAAGTTAGAGCAGCTTCATAATAGAACTTCTCCCCTGACCAAATAAGCCTTACGAGCCCATCAGTTTGATTAGATGACTTCTTTTCCCAGTGCATACGCAGCAACCCGCTGACCAGATGTGGCCTTAAGAAGGCCGTCCTAACAAAACATGAAGGATCAGGGTGACAATCCTATGAAATAGCTAATCCCAGAGGCTTTCAGTGTGGCTGCCTGTTTGATTTGCTGCGCGCTGGAGCTTACAGACCCTGTATCACCAGTCTATGTGCGGCTTGTTTGGCAGGCAGTGGAAACCTGGAAACCTGTCGTCTGAGAGCTTTCACTTTGAAAATATGGCTGTTTTTAAAAAAAATTTTCTTCCTCACCAAAGCGCGTCACTAATCATGGTGAGCAGCTACACCGGACTTCTTTACTGCTCCATAGAAACAGAAGGAGACAAAGGCGATCATTATGTTTTCTGCTCAGATTCGGGGCTAAATTACTGACTGAATAAATAAACACTATTCTGTTCTTTCAGTCTGTCACGGATTGACTGCAGTTGTTTCTACACACATTGTTTGCTGTGCTCATATGTTTCTTTTGTGTGTGCAGCTTTTTGTGTGCACATGTTCTGCTAAAAGCTTTCCTTTTTTTTTTAACAAAGGACCAGAGGCAGCTCTACAGGCAAGGTCACTCTAGAAAACTTTTATATTGATGGCAAGCCTGACTGAAAACCAGTAATCCCATTGTCAACCAAAGAGACTGAACCACAAGAGCTAAACTTAGCATGTAAATTCTGTTCATTATTAACTATTGCAACTTTTAATCTTTGTTATGATATTCAGAAATTATAGTCGTGTTTGTCTAACAGTATTTCACATTTGTTTTGTGATGGAACAACAGAATCCACTTCCTTGATGTTCAAAGAAGCAACTCAAACGTGATTTTCTCATCTATCTAATGAGATGTAGCATTTTCTTCTGTCTGAAACGGAAAAAAATACATTTAAATCACAATTTTAGGTGATACACGATCATTTTCACATGGTAAAAGAGGAACAAAGGAAGAGAAATGGCAGACACCAGCTTCCTCCATTATTAATACTGCCTTATGCTGCAAATTCATATTTTGTCAGCAACTAAAACATACAAATAATTCAATATTATAAGCTCTAAAAGCTGCTCTGTGCTCTTATACACATGTTAATCTAAACTCTATGAATATTTCCTACAATAATAGTGATGATTTATATATATATATATATATATATATATATATATATATATATATATATATATATATATATATACAGTACCAGTCAAAAGTTTGGACACAGTTTCCCATTCAAGTGGATGGGAAACTGTGTCCAAACATTTGACTGGTAGTGTATATATAAACATGCTTTGTGCAATTTCCTGACGTCACCCCTCTGGTTGCTGAAGTTAGGCTAAATGTTGCTGCCACATTCTCACAATGTTTCTGTCTTTGTTGTAAAACTACAGAGAAATGTGGTTTAAATGTTGCTGGAGTCAGGTGACTCTCCTCTTACTCTCACAACATTGTACATGACTCACGGTAACCAACACAAGAGAGCTCAAGTCTCTCTCTAACATTTGGTGAGAAATGGTACCAGAAAATGTTATTCTTGACATTAACTCTACACACTGTATATCTACTATATTTTATTCAAATATTCCATTCTTTCTGTGAGCCGAAGATTTTGAAAAAACATTTTTTTTAAAACCAATTTTAAAACCACACGACTAGAGGTGAGTTTTCACAAGAGATTTGAAGAATTCCAAAAATCTAAACACAAATTTTCAGCTTTTAGGCTGAAAATTCTTCCGACTCGTTGCTCTAGGATATGAAACATGGCTATTATGTGGGATGCCAGTAACCTAAAAGGTGACTTTAATATGTCAAAACCAAAGTAATGCCTCCAGGCAACCACAGCAGCCACATTTCACACCCTGTTGTATCTTCATTCTTTGGAAATTAACAGCATAAGCCACAGGTGTCACACACATCCGTCAAGGTTTCCATTGTAAAGACGGCAGGACGTACCTCTGCTGTCCACAACAACTCTCTCATCTCTGCTGGAAACCACTTGCTGCTGTACTGGGCGACTGCTTTGAACTGAAATTGAAAAAAGGGAATTTTCTGCAGTCTGATCTTCCTTTGTGGGGTTACTTTGGATCAGGCTTCTTGTCTGCCCATGGACCTAAGTAGGAAACCCATGGTGGTGATATATTCTATTCAATATTTTCTATTTAGGTCTACATGAGAGCACCTAATGGGGGACGGGAGAGGAAATAATAGAGATGCAGTAGGCTTTGTACTCTCAGCACATATGAAGAAAAGTATGAAAATAAATAAAATGAAATATGAAATGAAAAGGATATGAAAAGGATTGAGGCATTCCTCATTGGATACATGTGAAGAAATAGTGTCAACAACCACTGTTGAACATCCATTTTCCTGAGATGTCCGGCTCTATTGAGCTGTTCTGTGTTGTCTCTGAACTCTGACCTCCCTGTGAGGAGGGGCAGGAGAATTCCCTTTTGGAAATGGATGCAATGAGAAAAACACAAGTCGTCACCAATGGAGAGGCTCGGGCTGTGGTCGTCCATTCTTTACAGGACGTCAGTTCAATCCCCACCTCCTCCTGAGTTGAAGTGCTCTTGTTTAAGACCCTGAATGATGGAATGCTCTCAGTGGACAGGTCAGCACCTAGCATGGTCGCCCCATTGGCCTGTGTCTGATCCGGTCTGTTACACAGCCTGTTCAAGGTGGGAATGTTGTTCCTTTATTTCTGCTATTTCGCCTCTGCTCTGCAACGAAGATGATGGAATCAGGGGGTCATGTCTGTTCTGCCTCTGTGTAAAAAGAGTGAGCTGGAAATACAGCAGAATGGGATAGCGGTGTGTGTTTGGTGTGCTGATAACATTATATCCACAGCCTGGGTGTGGAGCAGCTAGCAGCAGTTAGCAGCTAAGGCAAGAAAGAAGAACAGCAGCGGAAAATGTCTGCAACCTTTGAGACAACGAGGTCCAGGCCGGGAGCTCCTGATCCTCAGAGCAGAGGACAAGGACCGTAAATGATTGCTGCTGCCGTGCCTTTGTTATTGTTCAGAATGCATTACTGTGTATGCTATACATCACACAAGATACTGACACAGTTGTGTTACACGTCACGCCTGTCCAGAGTTGACCCGACGCATAAATGAACTCAGCAGCTGCCAAGAGCACTTGAAATGTCCCCAAGAGAACCTGATTTAAAAAAAAAATTATTGTTCATTTTTACTTTATAAACGGCTTTGCCTCCAGAGAAACCAGAAAATACAGATTGGATAAGACAAGACAGGACAAGACAAGACAAGACACAATACGATACGATACGATACCATAAAATAATATAAGAGGCACGTTCACAGCACACGTTCAATATGCCACATAGTGCTGTATAACTATTAATGTGCAAATTAACACCAGACGACCGAATTAAAAACCATAGAAGGGTAAAAACATGCCAGGCTGACATGATGTAAACAACACAGATTAAACTAATAAAACTGATACTGGCTGTGTTAGATTTACAGTATGCGAATGATCAAGAATTGACAATAGGCAGTAATATTGACGGTGTGGGGCCCCTCAATCACATTCTGCTCAGGGCCCCATGAAGACTTGTTCCGGCTCTGTGCCTCTTTTGCTTCCAGAACAACAGCATGCTATCTGAAATGACAAAGTGCTTGGTGTGCTGCCGCCATTGTTTGGTTTCGTGTAAGAAGACAATGGCGGCGTAATGAATGGTCTTTGTTTTGGCAGTGTTGAGAAATCTCTGTGTGAAAATGGCTGGTGAGCGAGAGACAAACTGTAAAGCATTTTAGGAAAAAAAAAGGTCTGACAAATGGTTACAGTGACACACATGTTAAAAACATACATACAACTGAGCTTACTTTAACCACAGTTGCTCTATAAAATTCAGCACTGCGCACAGTTTAGTAATGAGACTGTAACTGATGTCTCTACACTTGCACACAGGTGGAGAAACCAAATCCTGCACTATCAGGTGTCAGTGGACAGGAGAGCCCCACCCAACCCCCCCACCTGCCTGCCTGCCTGCCTGCCTGCCTGCCTGCCTGCCTGCCCTATTGACCTGCTGGCTCCACTCAGCCACCTGCTCTGTTCAGGACTGTAACCCAGTCTGGACACTCATTTGGAGCATGTGGATAGGAAAGTAGTGTTGTAGTGTAAAAATATGTTATTTGGTAGGAAAACTGAATAAAAAAAATGATCAAGATAAATATACTGAACATCCACAGAGATGAACAAAGACATCAGGCCATTTAAATGAGGAATTAGCGATCTAAAATCAATTGTCAATATAAAGAAATCAAACAGAGGGTGATGATTTAAACAAGCTAGCAAATGAGGTGATGTCATGCAAGTCTCAAGATTTTGTTTAAAGATGTTGACATATTGTGAAGCCTTCTGCCTCCTCTGGCAGCATGATCGATATAAAATAACTGGCAGAATGAAAGACTAATACTGTGTACTAAATAAACACAGGATCACTGATCACTGTAATAAACAGCCAATTGGCTAAATGTGACAAGAGTTACAGTCAGCTCTAAATCCACTGGGAGAGGAACTAACCTCAATGTCACTGCTCTCCATCCAACTATATTTAGATCCTCTGTGAGGATACTAAATATGTATCATAGGCTTTTGCAGCCCTGTCATGATGTCAGCAATGTTACCTTTCACGCGTCTGCCTGTGTGCTAAAATGTCAAAATGCGTTCTCTTCAGGAGCGCAGAGAGCTCGAGCTGAACCCAAATGGCCTGTGTGCATTTTGTGGAAGTCATGATCAGAAAGATTCACAAACACCGGATTATTACAGCGTCGGGAACACAACCACAGTCTCTCCCAGAGATGCAACAGCACATCATTTTAGAATCGTAAAAGGCTTTTACAATAATAAAAATCTATCTGATGGCGGTTTTTAAATATTAGGATGCAAAAATATTATTATTTTTTTAATATCTGAAGGCCACATCACCATTTTTACATATAAAATTTGGCTAAATAATACTCATCCTGTGAATATGGGTGTGTTATGTCTTTTTTAATCATGGAGGGAGTTTAACAAAGTTGAAAAAATAACCTTGATGATGTCACAGGGATGTAATCTGGATTGTTATAGTTCATATTCTGATGTGACGGCTTTGGAAGAAGTAGATGTTTGTGAGGAAGATATGGCCTAATGAAAGAAGCTGTTGAGTTGCATTATGGGTAATGGAGGATCTAGCTGTTTTTGCAGTCTGACCAATACTATGGATTATCAATTAGGATGTCTCTTCTTTGATTCTAATCAGTCTTTTTAAAATCTTCAGCCTTATAGAACTGCATTTAATGGAGAACCCCATTACTTGGTTGTGTGTGGAAGAAGTCAACATCTCAATATAATATGTGAAGAAGAAGGAAAGGACAATTACCATGGCAATAAAAGGAAACAAAAAAAGAGAGAAGAGGACAAGAACAGGACATGGGAGGAAGGTGAGGGCTGGAGTGGAGGAAACACAAGAAGGAAAGAGGGAAGAAAAAGAGGATGAGAAATGAGGAGAGAAGGGAACCCAAAAATGGAGAGCAGTGGTAAGGAAGAAATAAAAAAAAAGAAACAAAGGAAAAAGAGCAAAGAGACATGAAAACAGACAAGAGGACATGGGGAGAGGAGAGAGGAGAGGAGAGGAGAGGAGGCAGGAAAAGAGGCAGAAACAGGAAAGGATGGGTGAGTAGGATAGAGGGGAGATGTGAGGAAAAGAAACAAAAAAAGGAAAATGTAGGGGAGGAAAGGAGGGAGAAAAGAGGAGGAGACAAGAAAGGAAAGAAGTGAGGAGATGTGAGGAGAAGAGAAAAGAAGAGGAAACAAAAAAGGAAAATGTAGGCGAGGAAAAGAGGGCAGAAAAGAGGAGGAGAGGCTAGACATGCCACACCTAAATGTACTCTGGAATAAAAAAATAATCAACTCTCAACAGATTCACCAGCCTCCTGTACTTTTTACACAAACTGTTTTAATCAGCTCCCAGGAGACACAGCAGCAGCTTGACCACTGGTCCCAGTATGTCTCCTGTTGTAAACCAGTAAAACCATAAAGCCACTCCATCTACAGTAAGCTGTGGGGCAGTTAACAGGAAATCTCACTGAATGATGACACCACATGATTTAGTAAACCTGAGGTTATAAGTCTGGAATAATGTGTGTGTAGATAAAAATTATTCAATTGCATTCATGCAAATAGAGCAGTGTGTGTGTGTGTGCGCGCGCGCGCATGTGCGTGTGTGTGAGAGAGAGAGGGAGAGAGAGAGAGAGAGCTTATCTGACCATTGGATCATGCAAATATGAGTCAAATGTTTTACCCCAGGCAGACACTGGATAAGATTTAGGCGCGGCTGATAGACTTGTCTCAGTGGACACACACGGTGTGATCATCACAGAAAGCGGCTATATATTTGCACTATTACACAAACAAGAGGGAAATAAAAAATCTCCCTGGGAGGAAACCATTTATGATTTATAACCCAGTTAAGGTGCAAAGTATCGTCCTGCTGCACGTCACACAGATAAAGACAGAAAAGAAGCGACTTACTTGTTGGAAATCTCTCCCACATGGGCTCGAGCTGCTGTAAAGACGGTGCTTATTGTTTTTCTCTCTTCTCTATCCTCCAATAACGAGCGCTAATTAACGACGTTTGCGGCGGAGGAATCCAGCATTAACGGAGCAGCAGCTGATGGCTGCGAACCAACCAAGCGAGCGACCCGCTGGTTGACTGAGCGGACAGGAAAGGCGAGGAGAGTTGTCTCTTCAGCACCACACCACTTTGAACAGCTCCCGCTGACGTCACTGCCTAGATACGACGCCACGCCCACTTCCTTAGCGACCGCCTCCAGTGAGAGGGCGCGAGAGAGGGAGAGACAGAGAGAGAGCACTGTTATATACCTTTTATTGTCTTTATTATTATTTTAATTTTGTTATTATGAGTATTTATATTCCTTATTTTAACTCGCTTTGGCAATGTAAACATCTGTTTCCCTTGCCAATAAAGCTTTGTGAGTTGAATTGAATTGAGAGAGATTTATCACTATGACTTAATCATTTCTTAATATCATTAGAACAAGATTGCTGATGCTTATGAAGGTTATATTTAAATATGTTTGAGAAATCACTCCTTCATTCATTCACACTCAATCCACACTGTCTAGATGAAGAGCACATCTTTAGTGCAGTATGAAGGCATCCAGTGATTCATAAAGCACACATAATGTTTTCTGATGCAATATAAAACATTATAGGTGTGACGTGAATCGAAATACAAGTTCAGACGTCTTCTGAACGCCCTTGACTAAATTACAGGTTGAGTCATGGAGCAAATAATACATTATGATTCATCATTGTATGCAGGTGTTGTACTGAACTGTTGTGATTAGAAGGGAAATGAGAGGAATATTTCCAAAGTGAGACCATTTCTCCCTCTTGAGCAACACAAAGAGATTAGTGCACACTTTTATAACTAGCAGCACAGACTACAGTAAAACACTCTGGTCCTCCGAAGAAAAATATAAATCAGGTACTATTAATTCAAAATTCTGCTGCACAAGTGCTGAGACCAAAAGGAGAGCCCAAATTACACTTATTTTAATTAAAAAAATTATTTATCATTTATTTGTATATTATGTATTTTTCTTGTAAGTCCCTACAAGGACTATCTGTTAGTTGTCATGCTGACTTTGAATTATTTTATTCGTTTATAAGGTGTTACATGCACCAGAATACTGTATGAACTGTGAACTATGAGGTCCCTCAGATCCTCTGGTTCCTCTCTTTCCTCAACGCAGAACTAAAACATTTGGTGATGCTGCTTTCAGACATTATGCTCCAAACTGCTGGAACAACCTCCAGAGGATCTGAGAGGAGCTGACAACATTCAAATTTTTAAACTTAAACTAAAAACCATGTATTTAGTCCGACTTTCATGTAGTGTTTTAAGGGTTTAGTCTTTATACTCATTTATTTATAACATTATTTATTTTTACTATCAGTCATAACTGTCATGTATCTGATCCAAGTTTGTTGGTTTCTTTTATTTTGTAGGTTTTTGTCATATTATTGT
Organism: Chaunax sp. Z400; assembly: GCA_037577475.1. NCBI lineage: Eukaryota > Metazoa > Chordata > Actinopteri > Lophiiformes > Chaunacidae > Chaunax > Chaunax sp. Z400. Next base: position 23,087,782 of record CM075186.1, read on the forward strand.
ACCTCTGTTTCCTGTTTTATTTTGTAGTCTATTTCCATGCCTTGTGTTTTTACTTAACACTTTACACTTTCTGTTTTGACCTTTTGTTTGCTCTGTCTCAGTTTTAGTTTTCTGTTTTCAGTTCTGGTTTGTTCCCTCTCCCTCTGTGACTTTGTAGCCCCGTCTCTTAAGAGTTTCTCTTTGTATCCTCATTGTGTTTTCCCCTTTAATATATTTTCTCTCCAGTGTGTGATTGTCTGATTGTCTCCACCTGTTGCTGATTGTCTCCTCCTCCCTGTACCACCTGTTTGTCATTCCCTCGACCCAAATGCAGACAACACAGGGGGCAGAGTGCAGTTCAAGGATTTAATATACAAAAAACAAAACAAAACAAAAAACTTTCCAATGTCAAAAATGGCAGTCCAAAGCAAACAACAGTATCCAAAACAAAAGGCAGAAGTAAAAAAACCAAGAAAACTTTTAAATGAACATTGGGAACACTAGGGAAAGGCTGGGATGTGTGATAGAAACAATGACGACAAACTGGCAACTAACAGAGGGAATCACACAGACTAAACACACTGGGATAATGAGGGAATGACTTACTGTCTTCACCCAGACATGTTGTCAAATGCTTTTTCAGGTCCTTGTTAAGATTTGCAATTAATCCAATGTGACATTATTTTCTCCATTGACCCGCCAATGGAAGTAAAATAACATTAAGCAGAATGTTCCGATTGACTGATTGTGCAGTAAACCTCATATTTACATCTATATCCTCATACCCTAATGATCTAAACTCACACTGTAGCATCCTTGCATCATTAGTTTCACCAGACAACTTCAGAATGAACTGAGGATTTATTAGACAGGGAGGAGAAGACGGAGGCCTTGAGAGTTTGGAGAATGGCCTCTGGAGTCATCAGCAGCACTGCAGACTGCAGACAGAAATCGAGGAGATTAGAGAAGGTGGAGAGGCAGAGGAAAGTAATGCAACAATGAATCTGAGATATGTGGGATTGTGGGGGCTTACATCATGGTGGTTGGGAGATCTGTGAGTTAGATAGTGTCTACGGTGATTTTCCATGCAGTATGCTAGCAGCACCTGCGGATGGCTGCAGGGATAATCCTTCACAGCAGATGAAAACCCTGTGAGTTCTCAAACGTTGAGTTGTGTAAGACAAACTGTTCATTGATTTCATTTCAATTTTGAAAAATCAAAATTGCAAATGGCACAGAACATAATATTTGGTTTATACATTTTCTCTTAAATGCTGCACTAGACACAGTTTTAAGGAATAATCCACACTTTTAATCAGCTTAAAGTGGAGGTTCAGAGGCAGAGGCTGGACCCAGAAGCGAGACTCATAAAGGACTGGAAGAGACTGGTTTCATTTGAGAGGATTGAAAGAGGGATGAATCCTCACAGAGTTGGGCAGCTTGAGTTTGACAGTGACAGGGTGAAGGACTTATTCGATCTCGTAAAGGTCAATGAATCTGGGAGACATTTTTAAGTGGGATATTTCCTGAAGATAACCAAACTCCCTGAACTGGGGTGTAGGTCGAGGCCGGGATGCGGTGGCGGTCAGCAAAGTGTTTGTTCTAGTCGGCGGTCCACAGGAGTGCAGCCCTGGTGCCTCCACATGTTGCGACAATGTCTCGGGGAGGAGTTGGATGGATAGAATAGAGACCACATGGACCGGGAATAATGGAGGTTAATAGCCCAGAGAACACTCAAATGGGGAGAGGCCTGTGGCTGAAGAGGAGAGAGTTGTGAGCATATTCAATCCATTGCAACTGGTCCTGGTTGATTCGCTCAGTTTGACCATTAGATTGTGGGTGAAAACCAGAGGAGAGACTAATCTGCGGTGCTCAAGGCCGAGCAAAATGATCTTCACACATGGGAAGTGAACTGGGGGCCATGTTTTGACACAATGTCAACAGGGATGCAGTGGAGACGGAAAAGATGGAAGATGAGGAGATGAGGAGCCTAACCCTATAATTCTGGCGTTTGATGGTTTGGATGTAGACCAGGCTCTTGTGGTCTGTCCACAAAATGAATGGGAGTTGTGCCTCCTCTTGCCTGTGCTACCATTCCTCCTCTATTTATTTTTGTACTTAATTGATATGCCGATTAATTCTGTTAAGTTAATGGCTTGTGAGAACAGAATATTATTGTCATCAACACATGATCATCATCAACACATCAACACACAGTGAGTCCATGTTGGTCAAAATGGACATATTTCTATTGAATGGACAATAGAAAAAGCATTTAAAAGCATTTAGGGTCTTCGGATGCTGCTGACTGAGATGATAACATTTAGTAATGTTTTCCTTGATCGTTGTACTTCTACCTTGGGGTCGTGAGCCGCCTGGTTGAACGCTTTCCTGTTTTGTCTGTTTGACGTGAGTTAAAACTGGGTGTCTGCCCATGATGTTTTATTTTGAAAATTGACAGGATTCTCTTTGCATTCCTGTGTCTGACTTCTGGCATCTGCCAAAAATAGACTGTGTAGTTTAAGTGTAGCAGAGCAGAGACTTCTGGGATGCTTCTGAAATGGATTGCAGGACGTCTGGTGGAATCACAAGTATCGTCTGGTATGGCTGCGTCGCTAGGATCAACTCAGGCGTCATAGCCAATATTTTGGGTGGTTTAGCATCAACCTGGTGTTTAGTGGAGACTATCAAAACATCTGCAGAGGTGGATGTGAGAGTCAGTGGTTGTAAAGGTCATATGGTGTGCAGCGTGGTGACTGGAAACGCTACTTGTATTTAGGTATTTAGTGGGATGTGGGAGTTAAACATCAACCACCTGGCCTCCCCTGCTTAGCTCTGGCTAGTAAGAGTGTCAGTTTTATATAACAGGAAGCTCTTCACTGTCAAAAGCATCCATCTGGCTGGGGGTCAAACTGAAGCTTCTACTTAGTTTTTGGAATCCACCAGCAACATGACCGTCAGCTGAGAACAGCAGTTTGTGATTTTCTTTAGTCTGATTCAGCAATCGGCACAGCTTTTTTGATGCTTTTTTAATGGTTTGCCAAGTGCAAACACCCTTTGAGGAGGCTTCAACACACACATAGAGATGTATCTGCCATTGCAGGCATAAAGTAGTCCAAAGCATGTCTTGTCCTGTGAGCCCATCAACCATGGCAGTAATTCCTGCTCCTGCCAAAATGATGCGGAGTACTACGACGTGAGTTTGTGTGGAGAGAAAGAACACTGGCAAAGTTGGCAAGTTTTGATTTTGCTGAGTAACCCATATTCAAGCCACGGAATAGAGACCTGTGACAATCAATCATCAGAAGTATGGCGCATGAGGGAGTCAAATTCAGCTGTCTAGGGAGTGTAACCTCATTGTGTGGATGGACTGAGGGTTGTAGCTTTTCCTTAGACTAGAGTCAGGAGGAAGAATCCCTCCATGCCAAATTCTGTGACTTACGGCTGAGTGCTGCAGAGGCTGTAATAAAAATGAAAATCAATGCTGGCGGCAGCAGAGATGAGATACACCACTATATATCACAGGGCTGATTAAAGCATCGCAGAGAGCTGTTTGAAACATTTATTACTTCACTCCCAAACCATGAGCCCCGCAGACATTTCCTTACCAGTGTAAGGTGTAGGAGTGTCTTTATAAAAAATTTCAAAAAAAGATTTCTGCAGCAACGAGAATGAGACGGTTGAAATGAGAGACACTGATTCAAAGGCCACGTACTATTCTCTTCATCTATTCTCTAATGTTGTTTATATATGAAGACAGCAGCTCAGAGACGCAATAAATGAGTCATCACCTTGTCAGCCAGACTGTCATAATATACAGTCCACCTTGTTAAATGAACTCTTTTGAGGTTAAATGTTTACACTGTTCATCTTGTGCATCTTTGGGAAATAGTGATTATTTTGGCAATTAATACATCCAACCTGCCCCAAGGGTAAAGCTGAAGTAAAGGCAGTGGCTTAATTTTTTTTCACAATATTCATTTTCTTGGTAGCAAGAATTGAATTGAATTCTGCCAGTTTTAAATGGAATTTCAATGCCAATTTCAAATGGGAAAAAGTTCATCCTCCATTCTTCATCCTCAATAATAAAAATAAAAACTTGTTTGTATAGCACCCTTAAAATCAGAGTTTACAAAGTGCCTTGACAGAAAAAACAAAGGCAGCACAATATAATTCAAACGCAAAAATCACATAAAACAGTGGGCAATGATGCTGAGAAGACAACAGTCAAAAACAAAGAG